>JAMXBD010000944.1:0-125000 GCA_024138025.1 Combretum micranthum | reverse complement strand
CATGGCAAGAGACTAAAATTTACATCGAGTGGCAACACATGCCATGATATAGTAGGCATTACAATTTCAATGATAATTCCAAAACTTACTATAGTATATTATATAAGAAGTTTACGTACTATATATCAAAAGTATTTAAGTTTACATACTGGAAATGGGTCTTTTTGCCTTTTTTTTTATGCTATAGTAAAGGCGCCTTTAATAACAACACCTTCTGTATATTCACGAAAGGCACCGTTTAGAACGGCACCCTCCATCTAACCACCAATGGCACCGTCACTAGGGACATCTTCCTTACAAATTTGAGACAATGCTTTTATCACCCTAGATCTATATTTTCTTCTTGCACGATCCTATTTTTGGATTTTTTTTTTTTTCAAAATCCATACTGTTTACGAAGAAAAACCACATGAACACAATATGTAGTATAGGTAAAGCATCAAATTCTACTAACCTTAAAATTTTGATGATAATAAAATAAATTGTTAAATGTAAAAATACGATCTAAACTCCAATAGTAGCATGGATTGACTCTCAAAACTTTTAAAGTGAGATTTTTGCCCTCTTAAAATTAAAAAATTAGTACAATAAGGAAACTTAACTATATTGATATTGAGAAGGAAGATAAATCTACACATAGATAAAAGTTTAGTGGGTGAATTCGTATATAGATGAAAAGTTTGAAGGGTAAATCCACACCTTTTTCTATTGTTTTAACATAAAATGAGATGTGTCCTTAAAATTGCTAATTTTTGAAAGTTTAAGAAGTCAAAAACCTTATTTCGAAAGTTTGAAAGGTCAATCAGCACTACCTATAAAGTTTGGGGAATGTTTTTGCATTTTCCCTTAAAATAAATGCTAGCTTCTCATTAACAAACAATTGCTTGATCTTATGGATTCTTTTGCTTATGGAAAAAGAGAAATCAAGATAATTAATATCCATCCATCATTCAAAATTTGGTAAATTACAAAATTGGTATCTAAACTTTAAAAATTCAATTTGATACTTAAATTTTGAAATAGTCAATTTAATACCCAATTAAATTTTTTAACTATTTTTGTTATATTTTTAATATCATTTAGTCTATATGCTAACTTAAAATAGGAAGAATATTATTGAGTTTTTACTACTTTTATAGCACTATTTAAAACTGCGTTGAAAAATAGAGCAAATAGTTTTAGTGTGGTAGTAAAAATATAGCCAAAAAATTAATTTTTATGGAAAATTGGTGCATCAAATTTAACATTTTAGCTTTAACATTCCAACTATTTTGAAAACAAAAAGAATGAATTTCATAGCATCAGTCACATTTTCAAAATTTTTGTGTCAGAATTATTTAACTTAGTTTAATAATCGGTAGCTATCATTTGTATTCATGTATGCAATTAACACGTGATCATAGAGCTTTCGAATCAGTTATTAAAATATTTTCCATTTGGGCCATTGTTATCCTTTAACCTTTTCAGTTAAATAATGTTGATTTTTTCACCTAATTATTAATCTCTATTAGCCCTAACACTTAATGTCCAAGAGGTTGGATGTCACATCAATATTCTAATTTAATAGAATTAGAATTCACTCATTAGGTTATCACGGGCTCAAATGTCATGTAATTAATTACTGATATTTGGAGACAGACTTTATATAATTAAGCTTTTTATGAATAAAATTTTTATAGGTTTACGATTCCTACTGAGGTTAGAGGTTTATTCGTAAAATAATGGACTGAACAAATAGCCCATCTGTGAAATTCTAGTTTTTTTTTTTTTTTTTGGTCTTTGTGAGAGATCACGAACGACAACGAACAACAAAAAACAGACATTGAGAGTTCAAAATAGAGAAAATTGAGAGAAAGTTTCTGTATTAAATTATAAACTATTAGGAACATAACTAACTACTTGTTTTTGTATAACCTATTATTCATATGTAACTACAGAAATAACAAATTGTAAATGGTCTTATAATTTAGTGTCATTCAATTCAGCTTCTTCTCTTTGAGGTGCCAAGTTCAATTCCTTATGTTAAAAGGTTGTAATGATCGTATATGGCCGAGTAATAGTAATAGCTCTTGTAGTCCACTAAAAAAAATAAATAAATAAATAACAAATTAATGTACATGGACGAAATCTAAACAATACACGTGTCTTTTCAAAAAAAAAAAAAAACACCTGTCCTATCAAATAAATATAACTAAGCTAATATAATATCAACTTATTGTTATGTTGATTATATTACCTCGTGATATTGCCTAATGACATCTCCATCACAATGTAATCATGGATGAAAATTTAATTAAGGAATTCGCTCGAAACGGATGGCCCCCCTTTGTTTTCGTATTTTATTAAGCAATATTCAAAGGATATTATTTTTCTATGGTTACATTATTGCAAACGTTTTACCTGTGGATTGATTGTTTGTGTAATGGGTTGATAGGGCATTTTTTCTATTATTTTATAAAGTGGAGGGATGGTGCCTCATGACTTTTATATTATTTTATTTTGTATATTGATAGACTTTATGTTAAGAAAAGGAAAAAAAAAAAAAAAGGGTTAAGTTTGCATATTGGTTTTGTAACTATTTTATCTGTGAGGACTTTTTTAAAAGTCATATGTGATATATTATACTATAATATATGGTCGTTGCTTTCAATATTACCCATATTAATCTGTCGCAAACTGATATATTATTCACGGGTGAATTCTTTAATAGTTTTTTCCTCACTTTTCCTAGACCCCAATAATGCAATAAGCCCCTATATATAGTAAATTATTTCAATAATTATCGGCCGTTTCAATTCAATTGAATTTAAATCTCCTTACATTAGTTGTTAAGGATTAAGAAAAAAAAATTCATATCGATTATACACTTAATTTAAAAGTGAATATATATATATTTTGGGCATGTTCTATGTTTTAAAGGAAATTTGGACTTGAAAGTATAGTTGTAATTATAAAATATATACATATAAATGGTATAGAGCAATAATTTGCTATTCGAAAGTGAGGGAATTAAATCCTACGTAGGGTAAAATGCTATAGTTTGAGATACATTTGAGCCTCAAGAGATTACTTCTAGATACCTCCCTAGTTAGTATAGTCATTCACCTATGCAATGAAACTAAGGACATAAGTTTTGTAAGTTGTAGATATCTCTCAATTAATGTCTAATGAAACTTTAATAATCGAGGTATCTTTTAATATAACGGTCTAAAGCAGTTCAATAGACTCAAGTTTAAACATACATTGCAATGCCCCGAAACTCCACCCACCAAAGTATTATCTGCTTTGGCCACACACTTCACGGTTTTGTCATTTTGGTGCTAACACTTCCCATGGGGTCACCCATTATGGGATTGCTCTACAAAAAGCACGCTTAACTTTGGAGTTTTGACAAACTCCAATCCACTGAACCAAAAGGCTTCTGTTATTAGAGTTCTATGATCTATATTTGAGGGATATTACATGCTCCCCACTTATAGAACCGACATCCTCATCAGTTTCGTTACACAGATCCAGAACCACACTAGACAATGAGAATACACTCTTCCACTTATGGCTAATGAACTGCTCTAATACCACCTGTAACACCCCAAAACTCTGCCTACTGAGGTATTGTCTGCTTTGGCCACACGCTACATGGTTGTCCTTTTGGTTCCAACACTTTCTAGGGAGTCACCCATCATGGGATTGCTCTGCACAGAGCATGCTTAACTTTAGAGTTTTGATTAACTCTAAGCTACTACACCAAAAGGCATATATGTGATTAGAGTTCCACAATCTATATTTAAGAGATATTACATAAGCTTAATTGGTGAAAGGCATCGCTTATGAGGTAAACAAAAGGCCTAAGTTCGGGATTCGAGTCCGTGAGGCTGCAACTTAGACTCGAATGCTATGGGTAAGAGAACAGTACCGATTTGTGCCTTGAAAGAGTTGCCTGAGACTTTGGATTGGAGCCAATCCCTGGCAACACGCTGTCTACCTAGGGTAGTCTATGGACTTAGGGGTGCCCCCATAATTACGGTTGTGCCTGGGATGGGGTGTGACAGGCTTCGTAAACAACTATCTTATAACATGCCAAAGTAGACTATATCGAAAGGAGAGGTGTGCCAGTCATTATCATAATATGTTTTAAGTATTGTATTTGTGTTAGAAACCAAAGGATGAAGCTATAAAAAGTATAAGAAACATCTCAATGTACACAAGACAAGTCTCTTCTCTATCACTAGCGATTGGTGGTAGCACGGGAACGAAAAATAAATAAATAAGAAAATGGTTTTTTTTCCAAGCATAGAAAGTTGTCCCTAAATTTTTGCCTTACTAGTTGGTGTGCAGAGAAGGATTTGTTTTTCTATGTTATCTTGAAAAAGAAAAATAAAAAAGGAAAACCCTACAAGTACGAAGTAACAAAATCCATTTTTGCAACAAATATTGTGCATATCATAATTAACACTATAGTATCCAATGTATGGATAGGTTACAATGTAGTGGATATAAATGAGATGGTGGAAAAGGATACTATTGAAAGGAAAGACATCAATTGTATGAGCAGGAGCTTCAACTAATCTAGAGGCATTTCTTGTTGGAAATGCTTACACATGACGGTAGTCTATTATAAGGAGATGGCTTTAATTGTATTAGATACCATGTCATGGTTTTACGAGACTTTACAATTCAGTAAAGGACACTTTGTAAAGCTTTTCTAAGACTGTGGAATAAAAAAAAATGCTTTTCTAAGACTATACCTAAATGAATTCCATTATCCAAAGTTTTTACTTAGGATCTCATAGGGGGACAATACAATTTGCGATTTCATGTCTCTTAGTTTGTGAAATCTTGAGATATTGTTCTTTATACATAGTATTGCATTTCAAGAAAATAAAAATTGCATAGTCCTTAATGGGGTTATAATCAAGCTTAGTCAAGATGATAATGTTAGGTTTAAATTTGCAAACTTGACTCAATATTTACAGCTCAAGCTTTAGATGATCTCAATAGAATTTTGAAATTTTAATTTCAGTTTGACTTTAAGAAATTATAGCTCATAACTAATTGAATTTAATTTAATTAAGCTCATTTAGTGTTCACTTATCCAACAAAATATTTGCTTTTATTATAAATAATAACATTAGCATTTAAACTTAATTCAAACTTTATTATCATTGAAGCTTTACTCATATTTAGTTAGTCTCTTAAGATGAAATTGACTTAATAAAATAGTGGCGTAGCTCATAAAATAAACCTGGATCGTTCACACCACTAGTGATCTATATGCATCTCATATTGGCTCCTATAACTTGGATTGAGGGGTTTTTACCTTCTTTCTCATCAATTTAAAAATAATAATAATAATAAATTATAATAGAAACTCATGAAACAATAAATCTTCTATAAACTCATTTTATTACAAATAGAAAAACAAAATACAACTTTGTGTTGTTTATCTACAAGGATAAAGAATGTGATTTATTCCTGTAATAAAAAGAAAGACTGAGGCTTTACATTTTTAATAAGAGTTTTATTTTTTACATTTTACTTAAAAGGAAAATGATTGTATTGTACTCTTTAAGTTCTTATGGTAGAATTTACTGATTTTCGTCGTCCATTTTTCGTTCCCCACAAAGAGTAGAAACATTTTTTATATTTTAATTAAAATAATGGTCCAGTGTAGATTTATAAGCATCTTTTTAGTAGTTGATGATTTAAATGTTTAATTTTTAAAATAGGAGGACTAATTACATCAAGCAAACAAAAGGTTTATGTTTATAGTTTATTTTGGCAAAAAACCACAAAAATTTTAGACAAATTTTTTATTTCAACTTCAATCCAATTGGGAAATTATGTAAAGGCTAAGTCATATTTGGTATTTGAATTTTGCTCATTTGTTTTATTAACTATTCAAGTTTTACTTGATTTTGCAATCAACGATTTATATACTAATTAATCTACATATTATAAATGATCTTGGAAAAATTTAGGTAGTAAATAGACACACAAATTTCAAACAGTTAATTATAAGAATTGGTAAAGCTTAGGTATCAAAGATAATATTTTTCATCGTGTGAATATGATTAAAGAAAATAATCTTAGATCTTGCATGAGGATTGCAAGTAGCATTATCATTGCAGTGGCTATGCATTGCTTTTTAATAAATAAGAGAAAAAAATATGAAAGTAGTTTCAATTTAATTTTATATCACAGTAATAGCATAAGACATCATATCATAACACTGAAGAGACATCAAATTACAAGCCAATCAATTGTCACATGACTATGACAATGAACTTATTCAAACATAAACACACAACTTAGATATTATAGTACATGAATACTCAATTCATTTGTGGATAGACTTTAGGTGAGTCGTCCAATTCCCAACTACCATCGTCCTTTTGGATCATATTCTTTTTCTCCGCAACCCACCAAGAAGCAGGTATGTGATTTTTCTTAGCAATTGCTGTATCTATATAATCTCCATGTTTGTTAAGTAAGGCAATATCTCGATGGCCGTCCAAGTTAAAATCATTATCGATTCCTTGTGTACCTGCAACTAAATGCAAGTAAACCTGAAGTTGATGTGCAATCCCTATATATCCTCCGATTCCTGCATTCTTAATACTTTTTAATGTTTTGGATTTACGGGAATCGAGCATCAATTGTTCACCAACATGGTAGTAACATACTGGTGGCCATTGAGGAACCATATCAATAGCATTGACCATACGCAGGGCATGAAGATTTTTTTCAGATTTAAGCTTGTTGAAGAAATTCTCAAATTCTTCGTTGCCAAGTTTAGGACTAGCGAATGTGAATACCGACACCATGCAACCTTCCTTGGAATTGTCAGTTGGGATGTTGTAGTCATTGTTCACTAGATCAACAGCATTGAGAGTTGCAAGTGCCCCACCCATGCTATGTCCAGTGATAGTTATGCTGATGTCTTCGCCTTTGTATTGGTCCACCAATTTCTTCACTTCCGTGTGAACCTTACAAGTGACAATATAAAAAAAAAAAAAAAAATCATTTCTTTTATATATATGCACACCTATATAAAGTTAACCATATGAAAACAATTATTATAGCATAAAATTTTTTTACTTAATGATAGAAACTACACAAATTGTACAGACTTTCTCCCGTTAATAGATAAAATAGGTATAGAATAAGTTTAGTTTAAAGGAACAAAAAGTGTTGAGATATTGATATACTATTGGACGTCAAAATTTATAAGTCCATACAATATAGCTATGCCCATTTAACTGCTTAAGCAAGCCAACAATGGTGGGTTCACCAATAATATCACAATAAAAGTAAAATATCGATAAACAGTTATGTGCTTTAATGGAACTGTTGATATGTAAATTGTAACGTTATTGTTTTAATAAAAAGAAAAAGTAAGTTATATGCATGCCATATTTCACATCTATGAAATTTATTGTTCTCGTTGAAAAACTAATGAAGAGGAACCTTATAGTAATGGTAGGTGGAAGGACTACGGCACTTTTGCTTTTGTAAAATACCCACATGTTCTTAGGAATTATACTCATTAAAAATTGCTCTTTCTATTTCATTTTCTTAGAGAATTGTAGTGATAAAAGCAATTATTGGAGGGTTAGAAAGCCTTACCATGCTCTTTACTGAATTATAAAGCTTCGTAAAACCCCAATGCGTCTTAGTACTAAGGCCAGCTCCCTGTAATATAAGAAAATCATGGGTAAGATCATCCTTCAAATCAAGAAGTGCCTCTATAGGAGTCATAGTCCCTCTCCACACAATCAATATGTCCCTTCTTCCAAGAGCCTCCTTTTTCACCATTTCGTCTGTGGCCACTGCTATGTAACCTATCCAAGCTTGGGTTGGGCCAAGGTCTGGAATAATATAAGCAAAATCATCTCTGGCAATAATGAGCTCCTTAACCTCGTACTTGTAGGGATTTTTCTTCTCCAATCCAACGTAGGAGAACATATCTTTCTCCGTACATAGATTAAGGCCATAGTATGGGGACACCGTTTCAGTGTTCATAGCATCCTCCATGACCCCGACTCTTTCACCATAGTGGATTATGTACTTGCGGAGATCCTTGTCTAAAGGATCCAACAAGCCATCCCAATTTTTCTCACCGCTCAGTTCCTGCCATGATTTGGTGAAGAATGATCGTGATGAGGCTGCTGCTTTACCGTGTTTGAGAAAGAAATCCATTTGTGTTTTTTTTTTTTTTTTGGGTATTTTTGATTAAGAAGTAGAGAGAAATTTTGTTTGTTTTGTGGTGAAGATTGATTTGCTTCCTCTCCTTTATTTATAGAGTTCATCATCAGCTTGGTATCGCAAATTTTTAACAAAATAATGTATCTGACATACATAATTTCGCATGTTTCACGTTTGAGGAAAATGAAATTATTTTCGGTTTTAATCATAGGATAACGTGAATATTATATCAAACGAAATATACAAGCCAAGTGGTTTTCTCGCATATGACACCGGCCATTAAAGGATAAAAAGTTGTAAGTACATGAAATTGATAAAATTATATTCTTTTAACATGTAATTAGTTCCATACAGTATACATTAATATTTTTTAAAAAAATATCTTATAACATTATTTTAGTACCATTTTCTTTCTTAAGTATAATCTAAACAATTAATCATACACATAAACGTCCAAATAACTTTAAAAAATTGGAAGAAATCAAATTGTTTGGTCATGTATTATCAACTTGATTATATCTGCCTTCATAAAAAATATGCAATTGAAAATCAAATGATTACATTATTAGAGATTAATGAACTGACTACAAATATACATGGAAAGGTTAATATGCTGCTGCACAGCTCACATAAAAATAAAAAGTACTATATTATGGAAGTGAGATAAAATAATTACCAAGTTTCATAGGATATTTAACCCCATAGGTCTTATATAACTTATACTTTGTAGCTCCTACATATCTAGTAAGTTCGGAGTTTCAAGTGTAAAAACTTATTACCACAACAACGATGCATTTACGTTGCGCGTAGAGATAGAAAGAAACGAAAAAGAGTAATATTCATTTAATATGATAAAACAACGGCCATACCATAAAAATAGATTTTTTGACACTAATTAACAAGATTGACTTAATAATAATAGATATAATGCAAGGCAAATCATTAAATCCTACTAATATTGAGGAATCCCACTATTTGAAAAATCATAAGAAAATTGCTGAAAGGAAAGATTCTATGACATCTACGTAAATCATTGAGGAGAAAAATGTTAATATTTATATCAATGAAGGAATAATATTACTTGGGTATTACGCTCTATTACCACGAACACTATTGTGTACATTTCAAATCCTTGTAGTTCTTGATAGTAAAATCTTTATATTTTAAAAGAGTGAATTATAATCCGTAGTCCAATATATGAATTAAATTGAAGGAGGCCCTCGATGTTATTTACCGCATGAAAAGAAAAGGTCAACAAAGAAGCCCACTATTTCTTCTTGAATGAATTATTATTATTATTATTATTATTATTATTATTATTATTATTGTTATTATTATTATTATTATTTTATGGAAATTGTGTTATTTTTTCACCATAATAAAAATAAAAAAATGCTAGCTTCTCATTAACAGAATATCGATTCATTAGCTATTGGAAAAAGAGAAATCAAGGTAATAAATATTCATCTATTATTCAAAAATTGGTAAATTTTAAGTTTTTGTACAAAAAGTTCAATTTGATATTTAAACTTTGAAGTGATCAACTCAATCAAACTTTTCATAATCATTTTTACTACCTTCATAAATTTACTTTGCTTATTAACATGAAACATTCATCATATAATTTACTACTTTTCCTAGTACTCTCTAACACTGATAGTCTACTTTTTCTGCGTTAAGAAACAAAGCAAATTGTGATGCTATAGTGGTAAAAATAGTTATGAAATTTTTTTTTATTGAGTATTAGATTGACCACTTCAAAATCTATGTAAAGTTTAAATATCTAATTATATATTTTTCTTCAAAATTCCTACTATATTTGAAAACCAGCATAATTAGACTTCATAGTATTAATCAGGTTTTTAAAAATTTTTGTGTCAGAATTATTTAACTTAATTTAATATTTGGTAGCTATCATTTGTATGCATGTATGTTATTAGCACGTGATAATAAAGCTTTCGAATCAGGTATTAAAATATTTTCTATTTGGTTCATCGTTATCCTTTAACCTTTTCCTTCTTCACTTAAACAATGTCGATTTTTTCCCCTAATAATATTATCTATTTGGCCTAACACGTGTATCGTCAATAAGTTGGATGTCACTTCAAAATTCTAGTTTAATTTAATTAAAATTCATGCAATAGGTTAACACATACTAGAATGTTGTATAATTCATTGTTGATTGTTGATAATCTATTTCGAAATATAAAATTGTCACAGCTGAACCCAACATACAAGCAGGCCTGACTCCAGCCCATGCCCAGCTAGTGGACTCAACAATGGGTGGTCCACCCTCAATGATAGCTTGGACATTAGAGTTCTGATGTTCGTTTGGCCGGCTGTGCCTTGCTTGTTGTTCGGTACAAATGACTCAATTTGTCTAATCTTGAGTAGTGGAGTAGTAGGTCAACCCATGTCCTTCATTATTAACTATCAGCTGTCCACTCATCCACTAGTCCACGATGCCCATAAATGCCAGGTTTGTTACCGATAAATGTTTATCCACCCTATAGTTTGGACATTAGAGTTCTGATGTTCGTTTGGCCGGCTCTGCCTTGCTTGTTGTTTGGTACAAATGACTCAATTTGTCTAATCTTGAGTAGTGGAGTAGTAGGTCAACCCATGTCCTTCATTATTAACTATCAGCTGTCCACTCATCCACTAGTCCAGAATGCCCATAAATGCCAGGTTTGTTACCGATAAATGTTTATCCACCCATCAACTACTCTCTTCAATACAACTTATGGGCTTGTTATGATTATCTTTAACTTAAGCATCAAAATAACCGTGTCAAGCCCATTCTCTGCATACCACTAACCAAGTTATTGTCTTTGCAAGCCTCACACCAAGTATACCCATATTCTTAAAGTCCAATCTCTATTGGATTTAAATAAGCGATAGTGATATTTAGAGTTAAATACTATTTAGTTAAGTTTATAAATGAAATTTTATGTAGGTCTATAATTTCTAATGGGCTTTGAGCTTTATTCATAAATTAATGGACCGGATAAATAGTGCATTTATAAAATTCAAGTATTTTCTTGGCGGTAACTAAAACACAGCTATAATAGGGCCTTTATGTACAAACATATATATTAGAAATCTGCTGTATTTTCATACTTCTCTATATTTTAGATCAGTAATTTAAACCCCATATGTTAATGCCAAAATTTAACTAAGTTACCTAAATTTCATATATCCTATTCAAATTGTCTATACTTATGCTATTTTACTGAATAAGTTCTTTGTATATGTTGATATGACATGAAAAACAGTAAATGGAGTAAATATATATATATATATATATAATATAATATAATATAATATAATATAGCACGTGCTCTTCTTTATTCACGTGCTTGGACCTACTTATCCCAGGAAATAATAGTTTTCATGGGACCCCTATTGCAAACGTGTTGTTTTCATGCAACTGCCGTGGGGAGACTGAATTAGCGGACCAGTGAAATTCCACGACAATCTACTGCGTTAGGGACACATGTTGAGAAAGAAATAATGCGACAGCAAATGTACATTAATTTATCTATTTATTTATATATCCATTTTATTAAATATTATATCTGTTATAATTTTTAGGAAAGAGGAAATCCAATCTCATTAATATCGTAGAAGATCAATCTTTATAGTACTTGCCTATAAGGGTATACTTATATTTTCTAATTGAAAAAATCTGCTACTAAGTAAGAGAAATTCACGTACTATACATTAGTTACTTTTTTAGTTTCTCATGTGGGGATTATTTAATTTAATTGTCAATTCCGTAGATATAAGCATGTAATTATTTGTTATATGTGATATGAAAATTCTATATTTCATATAAATTGTGTTTTATATATAACATATAATATTTTACACATAGACATAACATATAATATCTAACTTTATGTATATCAATCAGGAATTTAAATCCAATATGTTAATGCCAAAATTTGACTAAGTTACCTATACATGTTGATATATATCTCGAAAGACAGTAAATAATGGAGGAACAAATGAAAGAAACACGAAAGAACCAGATACAAAAATTTAATATACGACGAATTTAATTGAATTTCACATATGTACTTTATAGATTTAAGTGACTTAATCGGGAAGGCTGTATCTTTGATCCAAATTTTTCCGTGGAAAGGTGCACTTTTCCCTAAGGAATTACGTTGGCTAAAATATTTAAATCGAACTGTTGAAAATTTTTTTATACAGCAATCGGTAAAATAGATTAATAAATAAAAATGAAATGAAATAATATAAACAACATACAAATCAATAAGAATATAAAAAAAAAAAGATGAAAAAACGTACGCAAACGATAAATCCATATAAGTAAAACGTTTTGCAATAACGTCGATGGCGGAAAGATCACGGGGAAAATGGGATCTATGCAAATATGATTATAAAGTTAGTTCTTGTGGTCCAAAAAAAAAAAAAAAAAAAAACCTTAAGGTTATAATGTTGAATGAATGATTCAACTAAAACTGTATAAATGGGCTTGAAACAGCAGATTGGAGTTTAGCCTATTCAAAAAATGGATTAGGGATAACTTTTTTTGGTCATTTAATATCAAAGGCCAATTTTTACCGGCACATATAACTGTGGGAAAAACTAAGTCGGTCCCCCAACCTTTGCATGATAACAAAAGTTTGCAATCATGCATAATGCAGACCATATGGACCAGAATACCATACATATTATAGGACCAATATGGTTTTTATATTTTATTTGTTTAACAAGCATTTTATTAATCAACCATGATCAACATAATTACAAACTTTTGTATTCCAATATAACATATTCAAGCTAAGAAGCTTTAAAAGGAAGGATGGGATGTTCAATCACCAATCAAATGGACACATCTTTTTCTAAACAAAGAAGCTACCCTATCTGCAAAACAGTTTGCATCTCGTTTGATGAAAACAAGGGAAAAATCAGCTTTACAAGAATTGAGACTCAAAAGGGCCTGCTCATAAAAGCCCATAGACTGCCAATGCAAACATCCCGATTCACCATTAAGAGCACCAATGGCTTGACGACATTCGGAAAATAGACAAAAGGAAGTCCAACCCATTTGAGCCCAAAGAAGCTCAACCTTAAAATTCCTTGCCACCGCTCCAATGGCAGCCTCAACATTTGGCCCAGTCCATGAACCTTCTACGTGAATGAAGATACGGTAACAAACACGGTTTTGTTATATTGTTTTATCCAATATTCTAAATATAAATTTCTTGTATAATTACTCGTTCTATTTTGTAAAAATTTTATTTAATATTATGAGCTATATGTCTATAGATGTGATGTATAATACTTAATAAACATTTTCTTTTCATAATATCAGCTGTAGTTGACCTATGTTATGTTTGTTTTATTTTATTCTAATCATTTTAGTGTCATATTTTGATTGTTTTCAAACGCATATTTGTAAAAAAAAAATATATATCAATAAAAAAGCTAATGATTTTAGTCATAAACTTGCAAAAAAAAAATCAACACATATATAATACAGATAAAATTATAAAATTGATATGATATAAATATAATATAGATAAAAATATGACAATCCAAATAGACCCTAAGAAGCCAGATTCTGAGATGAGGATCTTGAAAACATGGTTCCTTGAAAAATTATGCAAAACATAAATACTTTTAGCTGCATTTCTTTTCATAATTGTTTAACGGTGAAAAACTATTCATATGGCAATATTCCACGATAATTATTTTTATATAATTTTGTAGTGATATGATTTGAACTATTACAGAAACATTATCCCAGTTACTTAGCACTAGAACTATGGCTTAGGAACTCTTTTCCAAATTACTTAACCAATAAATTGCAATCCTTCACCAAGCATTAGAGCTCTGCAAAGAAGATCCTTCACCAAGTAATGGAGCTCCACAAAGAAGTAATGCTTGGCTTCTTTTTTTCTTTCTTTTCCTCTAATATAATGTCAAAGTGTGTGTTTTGTTTATTGCAATGTTTGCTTAGACACTTCTTTGTTTTTATTTTTATATTTTTTATTATACTTTACTTAATTTATTAATAATAATTAATTGAAAATAAATATCATGTGTACATAATTTTTAATATTTTTAAAATAATTTACCAAACTTACAAAAATAAATTATAAATTATAAAGTGGATCATTTTTTAAAATTTAGAAAAATATAAAAAAAAACTTTGTTGAAATCAATAAAGTAGAGAGTTACTTAGAAGAAAGTTACTTAATTTGTTGGTAAAGCATATTAAGTAACTTCGTAAGCAATTAATGAATAAAGTTGCTCTTATATCCTCACATTAACCTAAACATGGTCCTATATTTCTGCTTGTTTCACTATTATATAGTTGTATAATATGGACAATCTTGTTTAAGTAGATGCCAATTTTTTTAACTCTCATTATATGGCAATAGAAATTAAAAAATGTCTAGTCCTTTTCCTCAAACATGAAACATGAAGCTATATACCAAAAAACGAAGGAAGCTACACTAAACTAAACTCTATATAAAGGATAGGAAGCAAATCAATGTTTATTACACAACACACAAGTTAAGCAAATAAAAAACAACTAAGAGCACAACAATGGACTTGTTTTCCAAATTTAGCGAAGCAGCATCGTCAGGGTCATTCTTCATCAATTCGTGGAAGGAACTATATAACACTCTAAACATAGGGGCACTTACAACCTACCAAATATCTTTATTACATAAGGAAACACAAAGGCTCAAAACTTACCAATACTTCAATAAATACCATTAGATAATCTCCAATTACACACTAACAAGTGTGTGTTCACAATAGCAAGCACATAGAATTATCACACATAAATAGAAAGGATTCGCCAGTCCTACATAACACTAACAAATGATGGCTCATAGAGTCCATATATAATACCAACATACAAACCAACAATTGGGTCCATGCCTTAACACAATACATTAGCACATTTAATGTCATAAAAATAAGCATTTTCAATTGGAGTGTCTATATTTCTATAGCTAACACTCCTTATCTAGTAGTCAACTGGATAGTCTTTTCCACTAGTGTCATCCTCATAGTCTACTATGACATCGTATCTAGACAAATCCAAAGCTATAAGGTTCTCAACTACACCTGTAAAAGAAGAAAAGTGATCCAAAGCCTAGTACCGTATACTATTAAACACATGCGTATATGCAAACAACAACAAGCTAACAGGCATCATTATCATAGCAACAACATTTAATTTTCTTTATCTTTTACCCTAACATCCAACAAAGGGATAACTTAGTATCCCAAACCATACATAAATATTTACATATATATATACATATATTGGTTATTAGGTACTTCTCAATAAGTACGATGTCGATAACAACCTAGATCTACTCAAATCATTTCCATGTATTACTCCACTCAGGACACTATCACACAAGGATAATTGGGATGCTGTGATAATTGCTTAGATACTCTCCACCTAATATTAGCAGCTATACACAAGTAATACATACATCATTGATGTTGTATAGTTATTAAGTTAATTTTATTTTATATCCTAAATAAGCATAAGCACAGGCATAGTATACACGCACTTAGATAGTTGACCCAACTTAATCCAATTGCTAGCATATTCATATATGAATTTACAACATCGAAAAGTATTTAGGATTTTTTGCATTTCTTAACTTAATCTTAAATAACATTCTCTAGGCTCTTTACTCTTACTCTAACGTTAAAGTTGGCATTTGTATAAGAAATTTGCATACATATGTTGAAGGTTTAAATTGTAACAAAAAAAATAAGGAAAAATATTAACCACTTGATAGTAACAAGGCCTTGGGTGTTTAAAGTAGTAATAAGTCTTAAAGAAGTAAGTGAATAAGTTTCAAGTGTTTTTTAGAAGGAGAAATCAAGTTTTGGGAAAAAAAAAATTGTGCTATACATAAACTTCAACATAAGTTGTGTACAAGGTTGTGCGAAAAGTTCACTATACATGGCCTTCAACACAAGCTGTATAAGGAGATCGTGTAGGAGGCCGTTTGGAGGCAAAAAGTACTTTTCGTTATACACGATCTTCAACACAAGCTGTATAGAGGGGTTGTGCAAAAAGCAGTTTGAGTATAGAAAGTATTATTTAGTATACATGACCTTCAACACAAGCTATGTAGAAAGGTCATGTAGACAACAAAAAGGAGGCGGAAAGCAAACACCGTCGTACATAACCCTCTGCACAGGTTTTGTTCGAAGTCGTGTAAGATCAAACAAAGGGTTTTCACGAATTTTTACAACATTCCAATTTTCTTCATTCCCAACATTAAAAACACGACTAAGAATCCAAATTAAACCCTTCTTCAAAACCTGAACACCTATCTTAACAAATCTTGCATAAAGATTGAATCTTGCATGTAGAAACACGCTACTTTATTACAAATTTGTCAATCCTTTTGTGTTCTTGCTTTGTAGTTGTTTTTCCTTTAGAAACTTCCTTAAAAATGCTCTTACAACTCGTTCTTTCCTTATTAAAAGCTGCTATTACACTACTACGACAAGAACTTATCACTCTCACATCTAATTTCTTAAAAACAAGAAGAACAGAAAAGAACAATTATTATTTATAGCGTTGTCTTGTTAAAATTTCTTCAAGAACTTTCAACAGGTTATTGAAGAAAAGAAAGAAGGTGTTCTATAAAATATATGAATGAAAAGGTAGGGGGAGAAGGTAGTTAATATTCATTTTATATGTTTCCAACCATCAAGTTTTTAAAAGATTTGGAGATGAGCAAATATGCCATTGTTTTAAAATGAAAAAAAAAAAAAAATAACTAACCCCTTTATAATGATTAATAAAATATTTATTATTATATTTTCCTATTATTTGGTTATTTCCAACTATATGGTGAGAATGACTTAGAAGACTTCTTGGACCCTCTCGATGAGGATCTTCGCAAGTACGTAATCCACTATGGTGAGGATCTTCACAAGTACATAATCACTCGTCACAATTCAATTTGAATTGATAAGAGATATAACAAAGAAAATTCTCTAAATTTAGAATAATTTAAGCAAAACCTGATTTGGGGTTCATTCTATATGAGTATTTATACCTAAACCCTATAAGGAGAAAAATGTAAAAAATAAAGGCCAAATAACAGTGTGCACCGCCAGCTACACTACAAGCCTTAAAGGAAGTGTTGAATCTAAATAGTACATTGGTTCCGTTCCCCACACAGCTAGTGTAGAGTGTATGCCACTAGCTTGAAATCCTACGGTGCCAATATTGAAAGAAGAAAAATAATCCAAGGCTACCATGCTACAAGTTACGCTTGTGGTTTTGGATGATTGTGAATGCTGCCTGTTTGCACTGCCAGTGTTGAGTATGCTGGCTATCTACATTGCCAGCATTTTAGCCAATGTTGCTCTCCAGTAAAATTTCATTCAAAGTTTCCGAAGCTTCCTTAGTGATGATATAATACCTTAAATTGAACTTAAGATCAGTATGTAAAATGAAGGATCTACTGCACTGAATCTTGTCTGGCTCCATGTGATCTCCAAGTATCCTCAATGTCAGATTCTGAAGTCCTCTAATTTGGGCGCAAGTAATTAGACCTATGATTGTATCATTCTAATTCCCATCAGATAGACTTTATGTTAAATAAAGGAAAATAAAGGTTAAGTTTGCACATTGTTTTGTAACTATTTTATCTCTTAAGACTTTTTAAACATCATATGTGATACAGTATTCATGGGTGAATTCTGTTAGTCCTAAAAGAATAACCAAGAGGGGGGTGAATTGGTTATTAATAAAAATTTTACTTTTTAAAATTTCAAACAAATTCACACCACTTAGTTACTCAACTTTAATGGCTTTAAAACTTTCTTTGAAACAATAAACTTAATAACTAATATCTTAGAACAAAATTCGGATTAAAAGAGTTTACTTAAACCCATAAAAGATCAAACAATAAATTCAAAGTTAAACTCCCAGTTTTACTATTTGATTAACTTTCTGCTTAAGAAAAGATATTTCAGTTACTCTCTGATTTACTTTCTAAGCATATAATACAGCTAAGAAAAACAATTAATTATGCATGAAATAAAGAGAGATAAGGGAGAAGAGAGTGCAAAATCGATATATAGAGGTTCCACCTTAAGCGTCAGTCTTCTCTTCCAGCACTAAGCCGGGGACCCAGTATTCCACATCGGTATGTTCCACTATCCAATCAAGAAATGAGAGTACAAGCTTGTTCAACTACAATGAACTTTAATAACTCTACTCAGCCTATCTAGCTTCACTCAAGCTATTTACTGATCTACAGAGAAAGAAAGTCACTCTCACTCCTTTTACAATCTCTCACAAGAGAACTAAAGCAATGAGGAATAAAGAAATAAAGATTTCCTCTTGGTTTAGTACAATGAAGACAATATAGAACAATAATATTTGGCTCAATGAAATTCGCAGCTTTCTATGCTTGTTCTTTTTTCACTTATTTTCTATTTTAATCTCTGTTTGTTATATATATATATTCTTCATTCCCAATGGCTAGGAAAAAATAAAATTTGTTCCTAATATTTCTCCTTCATAACGTCTGCTTCCTTTGGATAAGACGAGAAATTGACCATTGAAGATGATCTGGTTCCTTTTTTTGTGCGCCTATTGGAGATATCAATCTTATTGTGAATGGGTCTTGAAATTTTGAACTTTATCAATTCAAATTATCCACTAAAAATAACGTATCAGAATCCCTTGAAGATAGGACAAAATATCACTGTTCATCTTCTTCTTCAAATTTAAAAATTTCGGCTTGTAAAGATAAACTTGATTGTTGATGAAGATCCCATAAATTTCGACTACTTAAGGATAAACATCCTTTGATATGGTTAAATTTGAAAAAAAAAATTATCACATTTCTTTGCAGCCATAAATCCTGTGATCCTCAAGCACTCTAGCTGTTTTTAATTATCTTGATTATAAATTCTTTTTGTTGTCCTTAATCTTCATGATTTTGGATTCATTGTCTTGTTAAAAACACGCCTAAAATACAAAGATCTTCATTATGATTGTCTTAAACTAATTTTGAAATTGATCGTGACTGTCTGAACTTGAATAAGCTGTCATGAACTTTAATTTGCTGTCAAAACCTTAATTTTTCAACAATAAATCCTTAATCCAATAAAACTTGAATTCACATGGATATTTAAACCAACTTTATGGAACATAATTGAATATATTACTCAAGTACATTCAATTTTGGAGTTGCGTCTTCAAAACAACGAAACAATTAAAGAAAATATGATTTGTACCTTTCTGTTCGTGTTTTGCAGCTTTTTTGCAAGTTGCAGGTCTACCTTCTGAGTTACCTTCTGATTTAGCATCTTTTTGGGTGTATTGCAGGTCAACCTTTTGAGTTACTCTCTGAGTTGGAATTTCTTTGACAAACTTCTTCTATAAAGCTTCTAATCAACTTTAATTGATCAACTTAGTCTTCTCATATATTTTACACTTGAAAACTGTACACTTAATAGCTTGTTAGTAAACGCTCATACATGTTTTGTTATCATCAAAACCAAATTAGGAGACTTAACAAATTCTTTAATAGTTTTTTCCTCACTTTTCCTAGACCCCAATAATGCAATAAGTCCCTATATATAGTAAATTATTTCAATAATTAGCCTATCATTTCAATTCAATTAAATTTAAATCTCTTTATATTAGTTGTTAAGAATTAAGAAAAAAAACATATTGGTTACATGCTTAATTTAAAGTGAAAATAAATATATTTTGGGCCTGTTCTATATTTTAAAGGAAAGTAGGACTTGAAAGTATAGTTGTGATTATAAAATATATACATATAAATGGTATAGAGCAATAATTTGCTATTTGAAAGTGAGGGAACTAAATTCTAAATAGGGCAAAATGCTATAGTTTAAGATACATTTAAGCCTCTAAAGGACTATTTCTAGATACCTCCCTAGTTAGTACAGTCATGCACCTATGCAATGAAACAAAAGACATGAGTTTTGTAAATAGTATATATCTCTCAATTAATGTCTAATGGAACTCTAATCATTAAGGTATCTTTTAATGTAATGGTCCAAAGTAGTCCAATAAACTCAAAGTTTAAACATATATCGTAAACAACTGTCTTATAACATACCAAAGCAGATAATAGCGAAAGGAGAGGAGTGTCGATCATTATTATAATATGTTTAAAGTATTGCATTTGTGGTAGAAATCGAAGAATGAAGCTGCAAAAAGTACAAGAAACATATCAATGTACACAAGACAAGTCACTTCTCCATCACTAGCAGTTGGTCGAGGCAGGGGAATAAAAATAAATAAATATATAAGCAAATGGTTTTTTTTTTCCCAAGCATAAAAAGTTGTCCCCAAATTTCTGCCTTATTAACTTATGTGCAAAGAAGGATTTGTTCTTCTACGTTATCTTGAAAAAGAAAAGGAAAAAAAGAAGAAGAAGAAAGGAGTACCCTATAATTATGAAGTAACAAAATCCATTTTTGCAATAAAGAATGTGCATATCATAATTGACACTATAGTACCCAATGTATGGATAGGTTGCAATGCAGTGGCTATAAATGAGATGGTGGAAAAGGATACTCTTCGAAGGAAAGACATCAATTGTATGAGGAGGAGCTTCAACTAATCTAGATGCATTTCTTGTTGCAAATGTTTACACATGATGGTAGCCTATTATAAGGAGATGGCTATAATGCTATTAGATACCATATCAAAGTTTTACAAGACTTTACAATTCAGTAAAAGGCACTTTGTAAAGCTTTTCTAAGACTATACCTAAATGAATTCCGTTATCCAAAGTTTTTACTTAGGGTATCAAAGGAGGACAAATAAAATTTGTGATTTCACGTCTCTTAGTTTGTGAAATCTTGAGATATTTCTCTTTGTACATCCTATTGCATTTCAAGAAATTAAAATTTGCATAGTCCTTAATGGGTTTATAATCAAGCTTAGCCATGATGATAATGTTAAGTTTAAATTTGCAAACTTGACTAAAAATTTAATAGCTCAAGCTTGAGATTATCTCAATAGAATTTTGAAATTTTAATTTGAGTTTGGCTTTGAGAAATTATAGCACCTAACCAATTGAACTTAATTTAGTTAACTCATTTAGTGTTCATTTATCCAACAAAATATTTTCTTTTATTTAAAATAATAATATTAGCATCTAAACTCAATTTAAACTTTATTGTCATTGAAGCTTGACTCATATTTAATTAGTCTCTTAAGATAACTGAACCAAATATTATATGAAATTGACTTAATAATCCAGTGGAGTAGTTCATAAATAAACCTAGATCATTTACACCACTGGTGATTTATGTATCTCATATTGGCTCCCTATAACTTGTGGGTTAAGGGATTTTTATTTTCTTTCTCATCAATTTTTAAAATAATAATAATAAATTATAATAGAAACTCATGTAATAATAATCTAGTATAGACTATTATATTATAAATAGAAAAAGGAAATACAACTTTGGGGTGAAACACGTGTCTACTAACTTTGTAGAAAAAAATTAAACAAATACAAATTATAAAAAAAAATTATGCAAATATCGATGTAAAATTGCATATTGAACAAACGTTTCACAAACTTACACATGAAATGCCCTTTAAAGATGCGATTTAACCAAAATTATACAGTGTTGAATCACATCTTCAAAGGGCGTTTCATGTTTTTTTAAGATGAATCATATCTTGAAAGGGAGATTCACTTATTTTGTATGTGAATCGCATCTTTAACATGTGTTTCATATTTGTTAACGAATTGTATCTTTAAGATGAGATTCATATGCAAATTCATGAATCGTCTATTAAATATGCGATTTTGTGTCGGTATTTTGATAATTAATATTATGTAATTAGTATTTAAGTAATTTTTATTGATGGGTTGGCAATCATATAATTTCCTCTATAACTTTGTGTTGTTTATCCACAAGGATATTTTAATAAGAGGTTGATTTTTTACATTTTACATAAAAAGGAAATGATTGTATCTAAGTTCTTATAGTGGAATTTACTTCCTTGTCGACATTCATTTTTCCTTCCTCACAAAGAGTAGGAACATTCTTTATATTATCATTAATATAATAGTCAAGTAAAGATTTATAAGCATCTTTTTAATATTTGATGATTTAAATGTTTAATTTTAAAGATAGGAGAACTAATTCTACATCAAGCAACCCAAAAGGTTATGTTTATAGTTTGTTTTGTAAAAAAGCACAAAAATTTTAGAGAAATTTTTTATTTCAACTTCAATCCAATTGGGAAATTATGTAAAGACTAAGTCATATTTGGTATTTGAATTTGCTCATTTGTTTTAATAACTACCCAAGTTTTACTTGATTTTGCAATCAACTATTTATATACTAATTAATCTACATATTATAAATTATCTCAAAAAAAATTAGGTAGTAAATAAACACTCAAATTTCAAACAATTAATTATAAGAATTAGTAAAGCTTCGGTATCAAAGATAATATTTTTCCTCATGTAAATATGATTAAAAAAAATAATCTTGGATGTTGCATGAGAAGTTCAGGTAGCATTATCATTGCAGTGGCTATGCATTGCTTTTTAATAAATAAGAGAAAAAAAATATGAAAGTAGTTTCAATTAAATTTTATACCACACTAATAGCATAAGACATCATATCATAACACTGAAAGGGACATCAAATTACAAGTTAATCAATCCATCGTCACATGACTATGACAATGAACTTATTCAAACATAAACACATAACTTAGATATTATATTACTTGAATACTCAATTCTTTTGTGGATAGACTTTAGGTGCATCATCCAATTCCCAACTACCATCGTCCTTTTGGATCATATTCTTTTTCTCCGCAACCCACCAAGAAGCAGGTATGTGATTTTTCTTAGCAATTGCTGTATCTATATAATCACCATGTTTGTTAATTAAGGCAATATCTCGATGGCCATCCAAGTTAAAATCATTATCGATTCCTTGTGTACCTGCAACTAAATGCAAGTAAACCTGAAGTTGATGTGCAATACCTATATATCCTCCGATTCCTGCATCCTTAATACTTTTTAATGTTTTGGATTTACGGGAATCGAGCATCAATTGTTCACCAACATGGTAATAACGTACTGGTGGCCATTGAGGAACCATATCAATAGCATTGACCATACGCAGGGCATGAAGATTTTTTTCAGATTTAAGCTTATCGAAGAAATTCTCAAATTCTTCGTTGCCAAGTTTAGGACTAGCAAATGTGAATACCGACACCATACAACGTTCCTTGGACTTGTCTGGGAGCTTGTAGTCATGGTTCACTAGATCAACAGCATTGAGAGTTGCAAGTGCCCCACCCATGCTATGTCCAGTGATTGTTATGCTGATGTCTTCGTCTTTGTATTGGTCCACCAATTTCTTCACCTCTGTTTGAACCTTACAAGTGACAATATAATAAAAAAAAAAAAAAAAAAATATCAATTCTCAATATATATGCACACCTATATAAAGTTAACCATACCAAAAACGATTATTATAACATAAAAATTTTTACTCAATGACAGAAACTACACAAAATGTACACAGTTTCTCTCATTAAAAGATATAAGAGGTATAGAATAAGTTTAGTTAAGGGAAAAAAAAAAAGGTAATGAGATACTGATATAATATGGACGTCAAAATTTATATGTCCATACAATTAACTATGCCCATCTAACTACTCAAGTAAGCGAACAATCCTGGTTCACCTATATATATAATACAACAATAAAAGTAAAATATCAATAAAATAGTTATGTGTTTTATGGATCTGTCAATATGTAAATTGTAACTTCATTATTTTAATAATAGAAAAAGGTGAGCTATATGCATGCCCCATTTCACATGTTTGAAGTTTATTGTTCTCGTTGAAAAACTAATGAAATTGAGGAACCTTAAAAATAATGGTAGGAGGAAGGACTATGGGACTTTTGCTTTTGTAAAATACCCACATGTTCTTGGGAATTATAGTTTAAAAATTGTTGATCTATTTCATTTTCTTAGAGAATTGTAGTGATAAAAGCAATTACTGAAGGGTCGGAAAGCCTTACCATGCTCTTTACTGAACTATAAAGCTTGGTAAAACCCCAATGCGTCTTAGCATTAAGGCCAGCTCCATGTAATATAGCAAAATCATGGGTAAGATCATCCTTCAAATCAAGAAGTGCCTCTATAGGAGTCATAGTCCCTCTCCACACAATCAATATGTCCCTTCTTCCGAGAGCCTCCTTTTTCACCATTTCATCCGTGGCCACAGCTATGTATCCTATCCAAGCTCGAGGTGGACCAAGGTCTGGAAAAATATAAGCCAAATCATCTTTGGCAATAATGAGTTCCTTAACCTCGTACTTGTAGGGATTGTTCTTTTCTAGTCCAACGTAGGAGAACATGTCTTTCTCCGTACATAGATTGAGGCCATAGTATGGGGACACCGTTTCAATGTTCATAGCATCCTCCATGACTCCGACTCTTTCACCATAGTGGATTATGTACTTGCGGAGATCCTCGTTTAGAGGATCCAACAAGCCATCCCAATTATTCTCACCGCTCAGTTCCTGCCACGATTTGGTGAAGAATGATCCTGATGAGGCTGCTGCTTTACCGTCTTTCAACAAGGAATCCATTTGTGTTTTCTTAGGTGTTTTTGATTAAGAAGTAGAGAGAAGTTTTGTTTGTTGTTTGGTGAAGATTGATTTGCTTCCTCTCCTATATATAGAGTTCATCATCAGCTTGATATCGCAATTTTTTAACAAAATAAAGTATCTAGCATACATAGATTCGCATGTTTCACGTTTGAGGAAAATGACATTATTTAGGTTTTTAAACCTAGGATAAACTGACAATTATATCAAACGAAATATACAAAAAACCATGTTGTTTTTTCGCATATGACACCGGCCATCAAAGGATAAAACGTTATTGTAAGTTTTTTACACCGGCCAAAAAGTTGCAAGTACATGAAATTGATAAAATTATATTCTTTTAACATGTAATTAGTTCCATACGGTATAGATTAATATGTTTTTTTTTTTTTTAAATATCTTATAGCATTATTCTAGTACCGTTTTCTTTCTTAAGTATAACGTAAACGATTAATCATACATATAAACGTCCAAATAACTTTAAAAAATTGAAAGAAAATAAATATAGTAATCCATTTCCTTTTACTTACTGTGTTACCGACATCTCATTGGATGAGTGAGTATTCAAGTAATAATTCTCACACACACAATCATATATACATAAACAGGAACTTCCGTGCCCTCACTGCACCGTACCCCAATTAATATAAATTAAATTGATTATAAAATTAAATAGTGTGAAAATTTGAGGGATCCTATCATGATTAGAAAATATTTGAACCGTTTATCTAATTAAAAAGACCGATCATGTTGTAACATCATCTAACTGATAGAATTTTCCCTGTATATACACACACAAACATATATATATATATATAATATAACACGTGCTATTTAGAGCTGGCATGCTCAGACCATGTTATGAAACAAAGGTAATAATAATTGGTCCCCATTATTGCAAACGCTTTATTTCCATGCAATAGTTGTGGGGACCTACGAAGGAGACATTTGATGCTTTTTTTTTTTTTTGATTGATTTTGTTTCGAAAAGAAAAAAAAAATAGGTAAATTCCAAAATATATATATATATATATTTCAGGGATATGAAAAAATTTGGTTTGATGAGATTAGATTTTCTTCAGTAGTAACGACTTCTAGTCCCCAAAGTGCAGTTATTTGGTGGGTGCGCAGTCAAGCCGAATTTGAAAGATGCTCTAAACAATATAGTCGAATACATTTTGAAGGAAAATTGTCGATTTTGTTATTTAAACTTTATATAAAAGTTCAATTTGTACTCAATTTTGAACAATTAATTTAATATTTAATTGTATTTTTTATGTTTTTTTATCATCTCACAAACTATTTGCTTTATCTTTTAAGGTAGAAAAAGAAGTGTATTAAATGATATTAGGAAAAATAGTAAAAATTCAATAATATGTTTTCCTTTCCAAGTCAACATTAAAGAGATAGTAAAAAAAAAAAAAATGATTAGAGGTTAAGTTTCAATTTTAGTTTTTCAGAAGTTACTGGTATTGGATAGAACACAACTATAGTGTTTTTGTAACTATATGCTATTCTCGGAACCTTAACTTCAAGGTAACTAGAATTAAGTTTTAAGGTAGCTCATTTTCGTTCTATAAAAGTTCTTAATTAATAATATAAAATATAACAAATATATGGTATTTAAAACTTAACACATACTCAAAACTATTATCCTATAATCTATTTCGTCCTTATAGAAAGTAAAAATCCTAAAGCTATTAAACAAGTGGTGTTATATATTTTGAATCAGCTTTTCGAGATATAGGGCAAATTTGTGATAGCATCATGTAACAAATTGTTTGGTCATGTATTATCAGCTTTATTGTCTGCCTTTAGAAAAAAAATGAAATTAAAAAAATCAAATGATTAAATTATTAGAGATTAATGAACTAACTGCAAATATACAAGGAAGGTTGCCGGACAGCTCACCTAAAAAATAAAAATATTATGTTATGGAAATGTGATAAAACAATTACCAAGTTTTATAGGGGTTTTTAACCCCATAGGCCTTATATAACTTATACTTGTAGCTCCTACATGTCAATAAGTTTGGAGTTCTAAGTTTAAAAATGCATAACCACATATACCAGCAATGATGGATCTGTGTTGCGTGTAAGACAATAAAAAGAAAAAAGAGTGAGAACGGTTAGTTAGGTGTGGAGAGAGAGAGAGAAGAAAGAGAGGATAATAATGGTTTAATATGATAAAATAAGTGCTATAGAAATAACAAGATTGATTGAATAATAATAAATATAATGCAGATACAACATTAAATCCTACTAATATTGAGGAATCCTACTATTCCTAAAATCATAAGAAAATTGCTCAAAGAAAAGATTTCATGACATCTAAGTAAATCATTGAGGAGAAAAATGTTAATATTTATATCACTAAGGGAATATTAATATATTATTCGGGTATTACGCTCTACTACCATCAACACTATTGTGTGAATTTCAAATCCTCAAAGTTCTTGATAAAATCTTTATATTTTAAAATAGTGAATTACAAATTCGTAGTCCAATATATGAATTAAACTGAAGGAGGCCAGTTATACAAAGGTTTCCATTGTGATTTACCGTATGAAAAAGAAAAGGGCAACAGAGAAGCCCACTGCTACATTTTGAAAGAAATATAATTTTAAACTTCTTCTTCTTGTTGTTATTAAATGAAAGTTGTATTATGATTTTTACATAATAAAATAAAAAAATGCTAGCTGTCATTAACCAAATATCGATTTCTTTTGCTATTGGAAAAAGTGGAATCAAGATAATAAATATCCATCTATTATTCAAAATTTGGTAGATTTAAATTTAGTACAAAAAAATTCAATTTTTTTATAATTATTTTTAATATTATTTACTCTATTTGCTAAAGTAGAATATTTATCATATAGTTAAATTTTTACTACTTTTCCTACCACTGTCTAGCACTGATGGGCTACTTCTTTTGCATTAGAAAACAAAGCAAATAGTGATATTGTAGTAATAAAAATAGCTATAAAAGTTTTTATTGAGTATTAAATTGATTTGTCAAAATCTATGTAAAGTTCAAATACCAAATTTAATATTTTTCCCTTAAAAATTCCTACTATCTTGAAAACAAAAATAATTAAATTTCATAGCATCAATCACCTTTTTTTTTTTAATTTTTGGGTCAGAATTATTTGACTTAATTTAATATTTGATAGCTATCAGTTGTATGCATGCATGTAATTATCACGTGATAATAGAGCTTTCGAATCAGGTATTAAAATATTTTCCATTTGGTTTGTTATCCTTCAATCTTTTTCTTCTTCACTTAAATAATTAATGTCAATTTTCTTCCCTAATAATATTCTCAATTAGCCCTAACACATATCGCCAATAGGTTGACACATACTAAATGTTGTGCGATTAATTATTGATTGTTAATGGTCTATTTCAGAATATAGAACCACCATAGCCAAACCCAACATACAAGTGAACCAAACTAGCACATCTAGCCCATGCCCTACCAGCATACTTGACGATAAGCCATCCGACCTCAATGATATTTCCAAGGTTCGCTCGGTCACTTTTACTTCACTCATCGCTTCGCACATGTGACTTGGTTGGACTGATCCTCGAGTAGTGAAATTGTTGGTCTACCCCATGTCTTTCACTACTAACCATCAACCACCCACTCTCCCAATAGTCCATAACACTTGTAACAGCCAGATCAGTTACATATAAGTACTTATCCACACATAAGGAGATAGTTAATATCACACTCAACCACTTTCTCCAATTCAACTTACTGGGTTGTCATGGCTATCTTTGACTTCACTAATCGGGTTTTTGTCTTTATAGGTCTTTCACCAAATATCGATTTAAGCCCAGATTCCTAAGGTTCAATCTTTTTCGAATTTGAGCAAGTAACACTGATATTTGGAGCTAGATACTGTTTAGTTGAGCCTATGAATAAAATTTTATGTTGGCTATAATTCCTAGTGAGGTTTAATCTTAAACTAATGGACTGAATAAATAGTTCTTCTGTAAAATTCAAGTATTTTCTTGGTATTAACTAAAATACAACTATAATAAAACTTCTTGTATAAATATGTATATTTTCATATCAATCAACTTCTCTATATTTTAGATCACTAATTCAAATCTCATATGTTAATGACAAAATGTAACTAAGTTACCTAGATTACATATATTCTATTCAAATTATCTATACTTCTGCTATTTTACCGAATAAATTCTTTGTATTTGTTGATATATTGCATTAAAAAGAGTAAATGGAGTTAAAAAATGTAATATAACACGTGTTTTCTTTAAACTTTACGTGTTCGGACCTACTTATCCAAGGAAAAGTAATGGTAGTTTTCATGACCGCCATCATTGCAAACGTTTTGCTCATGCAAGTGCCGTGGGAACATTGAATTAGCGGATCAATAAAATTTCATGACAATTATTGGGTTTGGGATTTGCGCTGACAAAGAAATGATGTGACAGCAAATGTACATCTTTTGTTTAATATATCCATTATATTAAATATTAAATCAATTATAATTTTTAAGGAAAGAGGGAAATCCAATCCCATTAGTACTGTAGAAGATCAATCTTTATAGCACTTGCCTTTAAGAGTTTATTTATACTTTCTAATTAAAAAAATTGAACTACTAAAAAATAAAAATCCATGGACTCTACATTAGTTATTTTTTAGTTTTTCACATGGGAATTATATAATTTAATAATCATCAATTCGGTAGAAATCATCTAATGCACGCATGCAACTTATAATATTTCACATATTAAAATAATAAATTGGCCTAAGTCTCTCTAGTAAATTATTTCAATAATTAGTAGTATTTATTCCTCAACAATTTACTGTTTTTCTATTTGAGTTCTAAACCAATATATATATATATATATAATTATTTTAGTTCTTAATTCTTGTAAAAGCATACGAATGAGGCCTTTCATAATACAGTTAGCATTTTTCATTAAGTTTTGATATTTGACACATTTTAATTCACTAGAAATAATTAATTCAAATTAATAAGATGACTAAATTAAATAAACTTAATAAAATATTTACAAATAATTAAATCTTCAAAAAATAATGTAAAACTATAATAATTAAAATGAAAAAATAAAAAATTATGTAAAAATTAATTAATTCAATAAAACGTGCCTTTCACAAAGTAAAAATAAAAAGGCCTCAATATCTCGTTTCTCATTCATTCTCTCTCTTTCTCGCTAGGATACCGATCATTTGAAAAAACGAAGATATTGTGATTCATTTTCTTGTTGTTGGGATAAATCCAATAACGAAAGTAATATAGTATTTTTTTTTTTTAAATCAACAATTGTCTAGGGAAATTAAGGGGAAAAAAGGACGTGAAGTGCAGAATTCAAATATATTAACTTACGTATAACTTTTCGAAGAGACGCCTAGGTAGATGTTGTCACCAGTTGGTTTGGATCCAAAACTAGATCTGAACCATCGGTTCTTGGTTCTAAAATTGATGGATCCAAAACCAGGGCTGTGGGAGCAATTTAGTTCCTAGTTCTTAGAGACCGACAATTCTTATGGTTTGGTTCTGATTCCTTTAGAATCAAAAACCGTGAAATTAATAAAAAAACTTAATTGAATAACCTTACTTAATTTAAGTAAGAAAAAAATACAAAGTAAACTTTTAACTTGAAATAACATCGAAAATAAAGGTAATTATTTATAACCTATTAATTAAAAGAAATTTTACAGTTGTACATTTATAAATATAATTACTTATATTTTTTAGTTATCATACTAGTAATGTGAGACTAAAATAAATATAAATACATACAAACACAAATACAAATCTCACATTGTTAAGAAAGAAAAGTCCACTATGGTTAAAAATCTATATAAACTCAACATATGATTTTAAATATTTATTGCCTGCATTGTTAATAACAACACATTAAATATCGTGAATAGGAAATGAAAATTACTATTCATATGAAAATAGTTTAAATATTTGCTTTTTTAATTACAATTTTTTTATAATTGTCTTTTCTTTCTTCTTTTTACCTTATATTTTTTGTGGTGTAAAACCATGAAAACCACTGGTTCTCCCAAGTCTTCAGCTGGTTCTTGAACCGGCAGCTTTGGGGTGTGCAATCGGGTAGACCTGCTAGAACTAGCGAGTCTTTAGCCAGTTCAGACTTGCTATCGCCGAGCCGATTCTCTGTTTAGGAACCACTAGTGATAGTTCAGGTCGATTTCTTGTTCAAGACCGACCGACTCATGATGATGTCTACACTTGGGTATGGAACCCTCGACATCTCTCCTATCATCATTAGACATCTCTTTGGGTTGGGTCCAAAGTGGGACCCAACTTGGACTAGCCATAGTGGGTCCTGTGAGACCTATCATAGTCTGTAGGTCCATGCTAAGTCTAAGTGATGGACCTTAAAGAAATAAAAAAAAGCTATGCATGTACATCTTTAGGAAAGCTACCTTTTGTCTTAAATTATAAAACAAATGAGTATACATGTGAGACTAAGGGTGCAAATGAGCCAAGCTTTTACCTACTCGGGCTTGGCTCGTTTAATTTATAATGGCCTCGAGCCATGCCAAGCTTGAAATGTGCAGGTTCAAGGTCAAACCCATTAAGAATGTTCGAGCCCGAGATAGGCTCATTTAGTGTATATAGTTATATTTTTTTAATTACATAATATTATATTAATATATTATATATGTTAAACAAGTCCTTATCGGGTGTTCATAAGCCTGGCTTGCAAGCTTGAAGATAAGCCTAGACCAGCTCATTTAACTAAATGAGTTGAGTTTGCAGCCCTATGTGTGACACTTGGTCTTGATTGCGTACACCCAAGAGTAACAAGAGAAAACAATTTCAACTTATAAGTTGAAGGCAGACTAAAGAGAACAATGAAATTAGTCATAACAAAAAGCATCTCAAACAAACCAGACAATACTATATTTTATTCATCATAATTAGAAAAACCCAAAATTTAAGAGATGAAGGGTAGAAAATGGGTTATTTTTATTTCTATCCAAATTTAACTAAGGTCTATTTGGAGAGTCTGATTTTTACCTTTATCTGTATTTGTATCCGTAAGGAAACGATATGTATACATGTATTTGATTTGTATTTATATTTTATTTATATTTGATCTATCTGATTTTTTCATGACAATTATCAATTTTTTTTATATGTATATATTTCTTGATAAATAATTTATTAAAAAACGTTTAAAAAAAATATTTGTATCTGTCAGAAAAAAGCTAGCCAAACAAACTATCTTTATCTTTATATGTTTTATTTAAATTTTTATTCAAACTTTAGATACTAAGGGTAGAAAATGGGTTGTTTTTTTATTTCCATTTGAATTATAAAAAAAGGTATGAACCGTGTGGATTTGCCTTGTGACCCAACGGATCTACGGATTCAAACCACCCTACCATCAAATTGGAATGGTTAAGGGTCCATAATTTTCGGACCCAACTCAGACCAAGGGGATGTGGTTGCCACGGACATCCTCGAAGACAGCTTTCTGTGCAGATGAAGCAAATCCCGTCCCTTTGAGCATTGAGTATAAAAAACCGTTATTATTCTTGTTACTTCCATCATTAACGTTTTTGTTATTCGTATTGTGGTTGTTAGTATAAACCGTTGTGGGAGATAGAATATACCTAGTAAGAAATAGAGAGAAAGAATGAGCAGTGAGATTTTGGGTTTTTATTTTTTTAACTTGGGAAAAGTAAGTTTTTAGTCTTCAAGTTTTATTGAATTGATTTATTTTTGCAGAATTTTCTTTTTTTTTTTTTTGTTTCAATTTTTACAGTTTTAGATTAACTTTTTTTTTTAATTATTTTAATTGTTTTGTTAAGTTTATCTTAACTTAGTTATTATATTGATTTGAATAAATAATTTCCATAAAAATATGCCAAGTATACAAACTTAATGAAAAAGACTAAAGATATTATAAAAATTCTTATTTACAAACTTTTACAAAGGTTAAAAACTAATCTAAAAGAAGATATTAGCCTGGGGACTCAATTAAAAAGATAATAAAATATTAAAGATGAAATATGTACTTTTTCCTTTAAAAAATAAAAAAATATATTTAGGGCTTGTCCTATGTTTGAGTAGAAATGCAAGCGTATATATCTATACACAACTAGATTCCTTAAACAGTCCTCTAATGAAACGTCAGCGTATCGTGTCAATTGGTAAAAATGTGAGAATCGATATATATTATATGTTTCTTTTTTTATATATTCTATCTTTTCATCCAATGTGTGAGCATGTAAACTCCTCAATTTTTCGTAACTCTTAAAAAATAATTATAAAGCTAAAAATTGAGATTAAAACTCTAAAGCCAACCCAAGTTAAAAACCAAACTCTAAAAACTCTAAACAAGATGGAATATGAATTTCATAACCTTAAAGAAAAAAAGAATCTTCAAAAACACAATGGGAAATCCAATCATTGTTCTATTCAAATGTGTACTCTAAACAATTCATCTATTTGATTTCTAACATGTAAATCACGACAGTATGCTCAAATATTATTTAATGATAAAATTATAAAACCTAAGAACCTTTGGTGAATTTTCGAATAAAAAATTTAAAATTGATGCCAAAAATCAAACCGAGTCTACATATAACATTAGAAGCCTTATACTTGATTAAACAATCCCGAGATTTGTAAAATATCAAATAAATCATAAAATAGAATAAACTTAATTATTGGACAAAAAATATAGTATAATCAGAACCCCTAAGATTTTACGAATAAATCTTAAAGCTGGAATTGAAACTGGAATCCTAAAAGTCAATTAAGTCAACAATATGCCCTAGTGTGACTAGAACCGACAATCTTGCTCTTGAAACTCGAAAAAGATAAGAATAAAATAACCTTGTATTATAAACCGAAATAATGTGACACAGTCTAAAAAGATCATATTCATAAAAATTCACTCATTTTGAACCCGAATGAGACCAGATTTCAAAATGGGGTCCCGACTTACAAAATGGTGAAAATATTCTAACAACATATTTAGGCTCATAAGCAGATGAGGAATCGTAAAATATCATCATAAAAAATATCAAATATAGCCCTTTTACACGTATTTTTATCATTACCGGTATTTTATTTATCTAGTCTACTATTTATTTACTATTCATTACTATTTTTTATCTCTACTTTTTCTTACTATCTATTCTTATAGCTTACACACCTATATTTTATAATTTTCATTTCCAATACTACTTTTTATAATTCTCTACACTTTATTACTTTTCTTTATCAAGATTAATTTCTTTCACTCACTCCCTCCCTTCTCTCTTAAGGCTGGCACCAATCTCTCTCTCTCCTTCTCAATTTCTTTTTCTTCAATTTATTTTATTCCATGTAATGTCTCTCACATTTTCTACAAATACCACATCTCCCTCCACTTCATTTACCCTTCTCATTTTACATAGCAAAATTCTATTAAAATCATTTCTCAACTTTTATTTCTAACAATTTCTCCTCAACACTCTCTTCCTCTCCATCTCCATAAAACATCCATTTCTCCTTAGAAAGTCTAATAAACAACCATGCAATTAGTTCTTTCCATCTTCAACCCTTCATCTACCTTAGCAAAAATTCTAAACTTTTTTTTGTTCATGTAACATAGCATGAATAATGTGTGTGTTTTATTTTATGTAAATCCCTATGATGCTAATGCTAGAAAAATGGAATCATGAAAACAACATGTTGTTCATATATTGTTCATCTTCATGATGTGTTCATGTTATATCGTGTACATGCTTCTAACTTAATCCCTTATATGTTATTATGTATAAATATATATTCATTTAGAACCTAATGCTCACAAATCTAACTCTTTATTATTTCATGCTCATTTATTCCTTACTAATAAATAAGACTAGTCAACTTCTAGTTTTAGAACTTGTCTAAATCAAGTCAAAACAAAGGGGCTTTTGTAGAGATGGTATTCCTTTCATACATTATGTTTTGAATACATGTCTGTTTTTATAGGCTATACAAGATTGCTAATAGATGAAAGAAATAATTATTTTACATGAATTATGCCTAAGATTTGGTAATACATTAAATTATCATAATTAAGTCAACTTTAGCAAATTAAATAAGATAATCAAGTCAATATCAAATTAAAGACAGTCAAGTCAATATCCTCCCTCAAGTTGTGCATGGATATCTTATGCCCATCTTTTCTAGTGAGCTATGGAACACTTTTCTAGAAACAGCTTTTGTGAGAATGTCTGCTAGTTGGTCTTCTGATTTTATAAAAGGAAATTGAACTATCTTTGCCTCAACTTTTTCTTTATAAAATGTCGATCAACTTCAACATGTTTTGTCCTGTCATGTTGAACCAAGCTATGTGCAATCTCTATGGCAGCTTTGTTGTCACAAAACAGTCTCATACTTACTCAAATGAGTAGCCAATTTCTTTTAAGAGCTCTTTTAACCAAAATAGCTCACAAAGTCCTTTTACATACCACGAAACTCCTCTTTTGCACTTGATAACGCAATTGCTTTTTATTCCCTACTTCCCCATGAGACTAAGTTGCCTCCTACAAAGGTAAAGTACCCACATGTAGACTTTCTACCATAAATGCTTCCGACCTAATCTATGTCCTTATAACCATCAATTTTTAAATGATTGCAATTTTCAAACATGAGCCCTTTTCCTAGAGATGCTTTTAAATACTGCAAAATTCGATTATAGCTTTCATATGTTCTTTACTCATATTATGCAAAAACTGACTTACTAGGTTCATGGCATAAGTAATATCTGGGCGTGTTTAAGACAAGTAAATTAACTTCCCTACGAATCGTTGATATCTTTCTTTGTTGGTGGGTATCTGATCTAAACATTCACTTAGTTTGTATTTTGAACTAACAGAGTGTCTGCTGGCTTACAGTCAAGCATGTCTATTTCACTAAATGGTCAAGCACATACTTTCTTTGCAAAAGAAACATTCCTTGACTTGATCGAGCCACCTCAATTCCTAAAAAATATTTCAAGCCTCCAAGATTTTTCATTTCAAACTTATTTGCTAGATGTTTTTGCAAGCTTGCAATCTGCTTTTCATCATTTCCTGTAATTATCATATCATTGAAATAAATCAAAAGGGCAGTGACTAACCTTCCTTGGTGCTTTAAGAATAAACTATGATTTGAATTGCTTTGTTTATACCCGCACTTCTTCGTAGCCAAGCTGAAATGTCCAAACATGCCCTTGCTGACTGTTTTAAGCTATATAATGTCTTTTGCAACTTACATACTACCCTAGATTGTGATGCAACAAAGCGAGGTGGAACATCCATGTAAACTTCTTCCTCGAGGTCCTCATGAAGGAATGCATTCTTCATCAAATTGATGAAGTGACCAATCTAAAGTGGTGGCAATTGATAGTAAAGCTCTAATTGTATTTAATTTCACCATTGATGAAAATGTTTCTTGTAATTAATGCCATATGATTGTGTGTATCCTTTTGCGATGAGCCTTGCCTTGTATTGATCTATTATTCCATTTGCCTTATATTTAATAGAGAATATCCATTTACATCCTACTGCTTTCTTTCCTTTAGTATATGTGTGCGCTTCCATGTATTATTCTTTTATACTGGTGCCATTTCTTCGGTTATTACATGGGTCCATCTAGGTCATTTAAAGCCTTTTGAATTGTATTTGGATGTGTTCAGAAGATAGCTTATGAACAAATGTCTTGAGTGGCTGTGACATTTTCTCAATGCTAACATAATTGGCAATTAGATAGTTAGTTATGTCCTTGCTATGGTTTGGGGAATATCGATTTTGTGGCTTTCCCCTATTGTACCTAGGAGGTAATTTCTATCCAACAAGAGAATCTTCATTATTATTAGAAGAGGGATTAAGGGATTGTACCTTAGGATTATTCTTAGGAGTTTGGTCAGTTGATAATGAATTAAGAGGGGACTGGGGCTGATCTTATCCTTGTTGAGTCTCTACCTCTTCATTTCCTCCTTCTTGCCTATCTTTCATGCCATGTCAAGTATTTACCTCTTTATTTCGTCCTTCTTGCCTATCTTTCATGTCGTGTTGTTGAGTATTAACCTCTTCATTTCCTCCTTCTTACCCATCTTTTACGTCATTTCTTGTCTTCTCATCTTGCTTTACTAGAGCCATATCTTCAACTCTAATCATTTCCTCATTAATGTCTTGAAAATATAGCCAATTCTCCCAACAAACATAGTTCATATTATTCTATTCACTAATATACTCCCCCTGAAGAGAATAATGCAAATTTGTCTCTCAAAAGAAATATTCGGTTTTTAGAAATGTAACATCCATTGTGATATACATTCTCCTTGTTGCAGGATTATAGCATAGATATCCTTTCTTATGTAGCGCATAGCCTAAAAGTATGCAATGAATTGCACATGGATCAAGTTTAGTCATTTGATTCTTGTGAAGATGGACATAAGTGCCACATCCAAATATTTTTTGTGGAAGTATAAGGATGGATAGTAAAGATATATAATAAGAAAGAGATGGTAAGTAAGTCTTAAAGTTTAACACTCTAGAGGGCATTCGATTCATCAAGTAAACTGTAATTGTAACTGTATCTGTCTAATACCTTTGAGGTGCATTAGCTACTATTAAAAGAGATCGAGCTATTTCTAGAATGTATCTATTCTTTCTCTGCACGATGCCGTTCTACTATGGAGTTTAAGAGCATGTTGTTTTGTGGTACAATCCATTCATTTGAAAATATTCATGTAACTCTTTATTTTCATATTCTCCTCTATTATTAGAACAACGGACTTGAAGTTTAGTAGAAAATTGGGTATTAATCATAGTATGGAAAGAGCAAAAAAATTTCAACCACCTCATTTTTACTTTTCATCAAGTAGAGCCATGTCATACGTATGCAATCATAAAAAAAAAATCACAAACCATCTAATTCTTGAAGAAATTGAAATGGAAGCTGGTCCCCAAACATTAGAATGGATCAACATAAATGGCGTATCACACCTTTGTGAATTTATTGGGTAGGAAACTCGATGATTTCTAACTAGAATGCAAGTTTTCCATTTTAACTTTATTCATCGAAATTAGAGAACAAACTTGAAAATAAATGTCTTAGGTAGGAAAATGATGGATGTCCTAACCGAAGATGCCACAACCAAATTTCTCGCTCTTTGTCACACATTTGACTATCGTTATTGGTTGACCAATACTGAAATCATCCATGTAGTATAGCCCCTCTCTTTTAATATCACGACCAATAATCTCCTTGGTGAGAATATCTTGGATCAAGTTTAGGATAGATCAATACACAATAGTTCAATTCTTCAGTAACACGTCAGATCGATAACAATCAATTTGAAAATGTTGAAACAAGTAAAGTATTTGATAAAGAGAGTGAGGGTGAAAGTGTCACTTTTCCAGCCCCTGTAATAGGGTATTTTACACCATTTGCATTAGTGATATATATTCATCTTAGTCGAGTTGTTTCAAAAAAATCTTATGGGTTGAATGTCACGTGATGACATACTCCCAAATCAATGATCCAATCACTATTACCTAATTTGTTTTGTGTAAAAAAACAATTTGTTGCAGCTGGTTTTTGATTTCATATCTGTGACATTCTAGTTGTTAAGTCTACAAGTATTGACAAATTTGTTTGGGAGCTTTGTGTTGAAGGGGTCTAATCTCCTACTCTTAAATTTTTAGAAATATATCTCTCTTTCTCTACCTCTTGTGTTTGTGTTTTTTTTTTTTTTCCTTTTTAGGTCTTTTATCAATCCACAAACAAAAAAAAAAAAAAAAACAAAAAAAATCTACGCAGGTCCTAAGATCTAATGCTCTAATACCATGTAGAAATGGTATTCTCTTTCATACATTACATTGTTGAAATACATGTTTGTTTTTATACACTATACAAAATTGCTAACAAAGGAAAAAATAACTATTTTACATGAATTATGCCTAAGATTATAGTAATACATTAAATAATCCTAATTAACTAATTTTAGCAAATTAAAGACAGTAAGTCAACAGCTTGTCCATAATCTAAGTCCCAAAGCCTTGAAAATTAATCTAAGACTCCCGTAGTTATTTTCTTGTTTTTTTTTTATGGAACATGTCCATTTCTATGTCCGAGAAGACTTAAATAAAAATCTAAGACTTTCACAATTTTCTTCTTTTTTTTTCTTAAGTTTTTTTTATCTTTTCTTTCTTTTTTATGGAACTTGTCCATGTCTAAGTTTCAAAAGTCTTGATACAAGCTAAAACTTTCAAAAATGTTTGTTCTTATTTAATTCTCTATGTCTTTTATTTTCTAATGAGTAATTTTTCTTACATAACTACAAGTTCATATTCATGTATGATCATAATGTTGTTGTCTTGATAAAGTTTTCAAAAAAATAAAACGAGTTAGTTTCTTCACTTAAAAAATAGGACTAAACTCTCAAGAAACATAATTTTTAATATTAGCAAAAACCTACAGTAAAACATAGGATAATGGTTCAACTACATCCTTCTCAAAATATTAAAATAATTTTATTGTTAAATTTTAATGTTAATAATTCTTTACTATACAAAAATTTCTTAAAAACTTATTTAGATGGTTAATAACCAACAATTTAAGAATACTAAAAATAAAACTATTTTCAAGTCAAGTTTAAAATCAACCAACTAGTTAAAAACTCACTTAGAAAATAAAATCGATAGACAACCTAAATCAAAATTTTTAAGAAGTGTAAAAATTTATGAAGTTAAGAAAATATGAAAACAATAGCTATAGTAAGAAGGCACTCATTTATAATAACTAAAAATTTTAGTTTTCTTCCAACAACCTTGAAGGTCCATGTGTTAATTAAGAAAGAGCTATTATGAAGAATAAAATTTAGAACAAGCCATTCACCTAATTTTTCTCATATACTAAAACTTAAAACATTTTAGAGATAAAGAACTAAGAATGATTTTTCTTCATAACCAGATAAAGATTCATGTGATGGAAAATAATTAATTAAAAGAAGTTTAATATGAAATGAAATATTCTTGAACTCAAAATAAATATAAACCATGATTTTCTTAAATGAGTTTCAAATTTACAAATCCAGGAATTAAACTTTGTTTAGGAATCAAACGTAGGAAATTAAAAAAAAAAAAGGAAATACACTTGGGAGTTTTATGTCACAAATAAGTAAAACCATGTTTTATAAAATAAATTGTTAAATAAGAATTCTTGAGCAAATACAAGAACTTTGAAGATTTAAAAAAATATATATTGAAATTATGATTTTCTTGTTATTGAATCACATGTTTACAAAATAGCAAATTTAATCACAAGTTAAAGAACGACCTTTCACAAAAATCTATCTTTTATAATTCGAAATTGTTTACAAATTATATTTTTAAGAAAACATTACTAGGATCATGCATATAATATGAGTTATTGTTAATATTAAATGATTTTCAAAAGTAAAAATATTTGTAGGTTTGCTATAAAGTGTTTAAGTAAAGAAAAACTTGGGAAAAATTACAATTTAAGGACTGGAACTTTCAAGTCAGATTTATACCAACCAATTTTGAAACCCAAATGGCTTTAAATTTTAAAAATGATCTTAGAATAGATAGATTTTTTCGAGTAGGTAGAAAACGACTACTAATATCCAAAATTCCAAGTTAAAATAAGCAAGTCATGGCTGTTTTAAGTTAGAATTTCTCTTAATCCGAATTTTGATGAGAATAACAAGACATAATTAGGAAGTTTAAGTAGCACTTCTATAAATACTCATTTTGGGTATTTATTTTATCTACGTGATGAGGAATATGAGACTCCCCTTCTTGAGGATTATTATGACTAAACAAATTGTGATATGAACAAGTGAGTTTTCCTCCTAAATTCATTACTTTGTTTGTGCTTGTAAATAGTCACACTAGCATGATTAAGAAAAGATAAAAATAAGTATGCATGGGAGACTATCAAAGGTTAAGCATCTGTTTCTTACTTGCTTGATTAAGTGGATACTAAGCATATTGCAATACTAGAATGTTTGTTTAACTATGTTTATTCATTTGTATGCTTGATTGCTATGTGTGTTTGAATTGATTGATCGCCCTTAATAAATCATAATACAGATAGCATTAACAAGAAACGGTTACGCATAACATTTATTGAGTCACATTTCGAAAGGCTGCTACTCCCACACATAGAGTTGGATAGGCCGCTAGCGTGTTGGGATACGGCTCATGCTCCTTCCTAGGGAATCTGCATCACTCGAGGAATGCGACTCTAAGTTCAAAGCCATGCCAACTGAACGCTTTGGGCGAATGCTTAGGGACCAGCAATAAAAGATCAAGAGGACCTTCATCAACAATTCTTTAACCCTTGGTATGGAGGGCGTAAATCCATTCTGTGTATAGGTTCCGGATAACTATATATATATGTGTTCTTCATGTGATTATTGCATAAGCACAGTATATGCTTAATTAATCAACTTGTTTTTTTTATTATTATCGGTGCAATTGATGGGGAAATATCTCACTAAGCACTTTGTAAGCTTATACCCTCATAGGTTTTGTTGAAGCAAGTATGCTCGAGACTTGATTCAAGAATGGGACATTAAGAAAAATATTGGTGGATTATTGAGCTTTTTGTGGAAGAAGTGGGAGTATAGAAGGGATTTACTTTCTTGAAATTTCTTTATGAGTAATATATATTATGTTAATATTTTGGAGACTATTAGGAAGTGTATTTGTGTAAACTTGAAGACATTAGCAGGAGTATGTCCCTAAGAATTGTAATTGACCTTGTTTATGTTTCATGTTTCATGTTCAGTATTTCTCTTACCTTATTACTTAATTATTATTAAAGTAAATTACGCTACTCCGATGCATTTCCTTTGATGTGTTGTACACCTTGTGCATGATATGGAAGCCTTTGCGTGACTAAGAAAATTATTCCTAGACTTTAATATTATGTATAGCGGACTACCACGTTTAGGGTACCCCTCAGGATGTCATAGAATATCTTGCCATGTGCCTAAATTTGACAATATATTTGTTCTATACACCTCCAATTAATATGTAACTCCATGCTATAAGTATATATTATATAAAACAATGTGTTTAATATGACATAATCTAATTATTTGTTATATGTGATATTTAAAATCTATATTTCATATAAATTGTGTGTTTTATATAACTTATAATATGTAATACATAGACATAACATATAATATATAACTTGCTGTAAGTATGTATATATATATATATATACAATTTATAAAAAAGGGGTTTTGTTTATGATGTGGGTATATCAATCAACTTCTCTATATTTTAGATCATGAATATTAAATCCAATATGTTAATACCAAAATTTGACTAAGTTGCCTATATTTCAAATATCCTATTTAAATCATCTATACTTATGTTATTTTACCAAATAAATTATTTGTATATGCTGATATATATCTCGAAAGACAATAAATAATGGAGTAAAAAATGAAATAAACATGAAAGAATCAAATTGATAAAGTCATATTTTACTCACTTTTCATTGATCAATCATGCTCAATTGTTATAGATTTTATAAAAATCCTAAGGAAATGGTACTTAAGTGTGTTTATTTTGATATTTCAGGTCTTGAAGGACATATACATACAAATACAAGCAATTTGGAGAAGAAATCTATGTAGGCCGACCAAAAAAGGATGTAAGCCACCACCTTACATTGAATTTCAAATGCAACACAACCAGCTTTCAAACCAATTTTTCCAGCCTCAATAAAACAAATCTAATGCTAGCTAAATTAAAAGCAAACACAACCAGCCTTTCATCACAAAGCAACATCAGATTTCATTATTAGACCTGTACGCCAGCCATCTATGGATTTACGCTGCCAGCGTTATGCCAGCCTTACATGTGTACAGAACCAAAAACTCAAACGTTGGCTACTAGAGATTCAATGCCACCGACCTTAAGGCCGGCATACATCCATCATAGCTCTCGAAAATCAAAATTTCAATTGATCGCCGACTGAATTAAATTGTAGGCTGCTGGTATACGGAACCAGCTTATGAGTTCTGCAACTTTCATATTTAAACTCCTCTTTTTGGATCTTTTGTGAGTGAGGAACTCTAGGCACGACTCGAAACACAATATTTCCTCTGCTCTTTGATTTAGATTAGGGCATATACTACTAGAAAGCTTTTGTTTGTAATTTGATTAAGGATTACATACCAGGATTAAAGTGGAAAACATCATTTGAACTTGGATTCAAGAATGAGATTTTCTTGTTAAGGTGATTTCGTTATTTTCTCATATTCAATTATTGGATAATTTTTAATACTTGTTTCTTTTGATCTTAATTAGGGTTTTGAGTTGTTGATTTAAATTATCTAATTGATGATCACTGCTATTGATCGAATCTTTGTTTGTATTCAAATTGTTGATGCTATTTCACCAATCATGTGTTTTGAGTTCATCTTGGAATTCATGTTAGGTTAGGATTGTAATTAGAAAATTCCTTTCTAATCGATTCTGTGATTAACTAATTTGGATTAGAAATCTTATGGGAATATGGATTTTCAATTCAATTAGAGTTTAGGAAATTATACAGATTAGTTAATTAATCACTTTCCTAGGAATAGAAAATATTGATTGGTTAATTTAGGGTAATTACTTTCTTTGGAAAAAGAAGTTGTTACTTGATGCTTAATTACTTGAACACTAAACCCATTAACAATTTGGATTTGCAAGTGTATTTTGGGTCATAGTATACATTCAATCCCTATTTTGATCTGTTGGCTTTTAAACTAATTCAATTATAGGTGTTAGAAATCCGAAATTTTTTTGTAGTTTGGTCTTATATAAGAAAATCCAAAAATAGAAACAATCTAGATTTGCTTAGTTACAATTAGAACTAATACAGTTGACAGCTAGTTCTCACTCCTTATGGACACGACTCGATATTCATCAAAATTTTATTATTGTACATGCATCCGGTACACTGACCGATTAATATTTGCTTGTTTAAAAAAATTTAAAAAGAGATTAAAAGAGTTTCAAAATGGATATATAGAAAAAGCCTGATCACAGATACAAACATTAATATATGACGAATTTAATTGAATTTAACATATGTCCTTAATAGATTTAAGTGACTTAATTGGAAGGCTACATCTTTGATCCAAATTTTTCCGTAGAAAGGTGTACTTTTCCTTAAGGAATTACGTTGGCTAAGATAATTAAATCGAACTGTTGAAATTTTTGATAAAGCAATCAGAAATAGATTGACAAATAAAAATGAAATAAAATAATAAAAACAACATACAAATCAACAGAAATGTAAAAACAAAAATACTACTAAAAGTGCAGCCGTTTACGTACGCAAAAGGTAAATCCATATGTTTTGCAATAACGTAGACGGCGGAAATCATCTCACCTGGATATTGCCGAGTACCTAAACCTGCTACATTTCCCTAGATTGCGTTAGAGATAACATTATTAGGCATAAAGATCACAAGGAAATTAATGGGATATATGTATCTATAGCTATAAAGTTATAAAGTTGGATGCTGTGTAAAAGTGCTAATTTTTTTTCAGCCGCTTAATAGAAGAGACCAATTTCAACCGACACGATTAGCTCTGGGCAAGACTAAGTTGGCCTTTTGTTCATGGTCCCCCCAACCTTTGCATGATAAGTTGACAACAAAAGTTTGCAATAATGCATAATGAGTTGTTCATGGTCCCCAGCCTTTGCATGATAGGTTGACAACAAAAGTTTGCAACAAAAGTAATACATAGACATAACATATAACATATGACTTTATGCTGCAAGTATATACGTATATATATATATATATATATATAACTTCTTAAAAAATGGGTTTTGTTTATGATGTGGGTGTATCGATCAACGTCTCTATATTATACCAAAATATTGCTTTATACTTCAGACCAGGAATTTAAATCCGATATGCTAATGCCAAAATTTGACTAAGTTACCTATATTTCAAATATCCAATCTAAATCATCTATATTTATGTTACTTCACCGAACAAAATCTTTGTTTATGCTGATGTATATCTCGAAAGACAATAAATAATGGAAAAAAGATGAAATTGTAAACCCTCGTACTCTTAGCAAACCCGAGTTCGATTTTAGAAAGCTTAAAACCGGGAACCAAAACCTTAAAAGAATGCTCCTGGACTAATCGAACTTGAAAACCCTATGTCCGGCAATGCCAAGACTGAGACCCCAGAAGATTAGAAACAAGTTAACTCCAAAGTAAAGCCCTAAATCGGAAAGTCAACCGGAAACCCTAAGTCAACAAAATCTCAAAAAACCCTAGCAGTTTAGATCGGCAAACCCGTGTCCACAAATCAAGAAGTCGAAATATGAGTGAGAAGTGTAGGTTGGCTCGTATTAATATTAAAATACTTAACAATACCAGATGAGTAGATTTTCGACCTATTTTGATTCCGATCAGATATAAATCTTGAAAAGCATGTTCTAGGGCTCAGGATATTGAATATATGATATTAATACCGTTACATTCGTAATTTCATAATATTTCTAAATATATCAGTTATATAATTTTTCGAGTTATAAAAGTTACAATTATAACATTTTTATCGTATTTTTCATTACTACTAATAATTTAATTGTCTAATCAATTTTTTGCTTTCTTTAACACTATTCATTAGTAACAACACCCATACCCTATTCTTACATCCTTACAACCTATTCTTACAATTTTACATCATTTCCTTACAAATTTAATTTTCCAATGCAATTTTATTACTTAAATTACTTAATTTAATTTTGAAACTTACACAACACAACACATATATATCTCTCTCTCCCTTAATGGAATCGGCACCCCCTCACTCTATTCCCTCTCAATTTGTTTTAATTTCTCTAATTTGTTTAACACACAAACCCTAATCCACTTTTTTATAAATATCCCTTTATACCAACTTCATTTCATTTTCTCTCTTTCTTTAAAAAATCAAGCTTTTGAAACAAGTTTTTCTCTCCCTCTCCTCTCTTAATGCTGTGACCCCCCTCCCTCAAGCACACACACACATACTATTATTTTCTTCAAGTTTCCTTCTCCAAACACTAAATAGGTAATAGATCTTGATCTACCACTATAGAAACATGTAATGACAAGGGTATACACGTGTGGTTCCACCAAAAATCCCCATGAGCTTTATGCTAGGGATATAGAAACACCAAAAATCACAATGTATAGATCTTACTATTAAAGTTGATATACTAGTATTTTGATATATTATTGTTATATATTGTTCTTATAGAAATTTTGTGCATATATTTTCATTATTATTCTCATCTATATATTTTTCATGATGCATTTACATTCATAGCATCAGTAGTATAGTAGATCTACTTGTTTAGAATAGTTAAAATAACATAGTATTTATTTTACATGCATGAAAGTCTTGTTACTTGAAAGTCTTAGTGAAGGTGTTGATCAAAACTCAAGATCCATTTAAAAAACATATTTTCCAACTTCAAAATGAAGGTTTTACATGTAAAATGAAGGGCTTAGGTAACAGGTATCAAAAAGTAGTGATTTTTATAAGTTGATCATGGTTTTACTAAGAGAAATTTTCAAACAAGAAAATGATTACAAAAGTTAAGTTAGATCTATGATTCAACTCCAACAAAAATGCAGAAATTCGTAACTAGGGTGAAATACCAAAAAAGCACTTATTTTTCAATCCTAAAATAAGAGTTTTATTAAAGAAATAGAAGCCTTAGAGAGTAGGTTTGATTAGGACTTAGTTTTAGAAAGATTAAATGAGTTTTCACAAGAAATAATCTCAAAAACAATTTTTCCAAAATTCGGATCTAAAAATGATCCCTATTTAAACATTTATTTTCAAATGTCAAAATGAATATTTTAATGAAAAAATAGATGTCTTAGGGAATAGATATATAAAGACTTGATTTTTATAAGAGTAAATGTGTTTTATCAAAATAGAAACTTAAAACAAAGGAAAAGTTTTCCAACTAAGATCAAACAATATTTTTTCTTTCTAAAAATTTTGCAAAATTCGTCACTAGGCAAAACTCACCTTAAAACATCTATTTTCCAATCCTTAAATAAAGAAATCTATTAAGATAATGAAGGTATTAGGTATATAGGTCCTGAAGGCCTTCTCATAGTAAGAATATGCATGATTTTCAAAGGAACAAAGCTAGTTTCTCAAATAAGTGTTCATGACATTATTACAAGGAGAAAGTTTTTGCAAAATTCATTTTAATCAAGAATCATCAAGGAATTACATGTAGATAGCTCATATCATGACATTCATTATCATAACTTATAGATATTGCATGTATATATAATTTACTTATTAGAAATAATGCAAATTTCACAAAACAATTTCGGAGTTTCAAATTCTAGTTACTGATCAAATCTGATCAGAAAATTCTGAGACCTAAACGTTTTCAAAATTTAATAATAACATCATAAATAGATAGATCTTTCGAAGTGGATAGAAATCGATAGCTTATTCACGAAATTCCAAGTTAAAATGACCGAGTTATAGCCATTTTAAGTTGGAATTTTCAATTACCACGGAAATTACGAATTCAAAGAATTTTATTTGAAAAGTTTAGAATTAGTTATGGTATGAAATACTCATAGAGGTATTTCTTTCGTTTATGTGATTTTGGAATTGGGGAAATTTGTATTTCTAGATCACTACCGTTAGAGACCGAAGACCATGGCCGAGTGAGTTCACTATCTTTAAATTATATACTTGTGATTGTGCTTATAACGTTAGTGGCATTAGAATTAAGGTAAGATAAAAATTCGATTGTGTGTATGTGAGTTCTACTTGGGTGAATTGATGATAAGAATATCGAAATGAGCTTTTGGTAAATACTTGTATGATTTAGTATAGAATTAAAGTGTTTGCAATATCTATGATCGTCCATAAATTGTTAATTAATATGTCATGATCTTATAATCAAATTGACCATACATACTATATTTGAGTCACATTGCATATTTATTATACCTTTTGTGGAATAAGGCATAATAGCTGGGCAACGAGGGGCCTGTAAACTCAAATGTTGGCGAAAGAGCCGGAATTGAAAATGTGTGTGGGTGGGCACCTGTATCAACCACAATATAAATGAGAAAAATTGAAATCTACGGTCTATGGGCCTGAAACACCTAACCCCAATGGAGGGCGTAAATCCATTCAATATAAAATTTCCGAAGGTCTTATGTATTTTATGTTCGCGTGCTTATGTTTTCATATGGTTGTTACTTGTTGAGCATTTAATTTTGGAAGTGAAACTCACTAAGCTAGCGTACTTATACCCCACAGTTTCTTTCTAATGCCTGTATATGACTGCGTTCCTGGACCTGGCCAAATTAGGTAATACGAGACTAGAAGTTATCTTCTTAAAAGTTTACGATTGATTTTGTATAGTTTTTAAGTAGTAAACCTAGAAAGATCAAGTGTTACCAAAAAGATAATACCTAGACTTATGTATAGCAGGAGAATGCCCTTTAATGTTTTGTAGCTGATCCTGAGATATCTATGGTTTATATTTTTTACTTATCTATCAAAATTGAACTATCTATCTCAATTGTTTATGTATTCTATTGTCGTAAGGGAACGCTTTGCATACTAACACAAGACTTCTGAATGACTGTAGTAGTGATTCTCAAGTCTCGTTTAGCATGCGGTGGACTGTTACGTATAAGGTACTCTTTAGGGCATGACAGAAATAAACACGAAATAACCAAATAGTAAAATTTAATATACGGCAAATTTAATTGAATTAAACATATGCACTTAATATATTTAAGTGACTTAATTGGGAAGGCTATCTCTTTGATCCAAAATTTTCCGTAGAAAGGTGCACTTTTCCTCAAGGAATTACGTTCGCTAAGATATTTTAATCGAACTGTTGAAACATTTTGATAAAGCAACCAGTATAATCGATTGACAAATAAAAATGAAATAATATAATATAAACAACGTACAATTCAATAAAAATGTAAAAACAAAAATAAAAACTAAGTGCAACCGTTTACGTCCGCAAACGATAAATCCATAAGTAAAACGTTTTGCAATAACGTAGATGGCGGAAATCTGATATTACCGATAATTCGTGGTCCCCCAACCTTTGCATGATAACAAAAGATTTCAATAATGCATAATGCGGACCATATATGGACCAGGATAACATATTATATAGGACCAACATGGATTTTTTTTTTTTTTTTAAACACGGTTTTGTTATATTGTTTGATACAATATTCCGAAGAATAATGTATTTTAAAACCAAAGAGTTGTTCTCCACTTTTTAAAATCACCTTCGTTTAGCTGAAAAGACTAAAAATAAAAATATAATCCTCATATGAACAAAAGAAAAAAAGTGGAAAGGACAAAATACCAAAATCTTACGTCATTAATTTACCAATGGGATTTGCAACTTTGTGATATCATTACGGAGCTTTTAGGGGGATGAATTAGATTCAGATCTAACGAAGTCATTACTTTTTTTTTTTTAACTTATTCCATTTCTAACATAAATTTAAATAAAATTTTAATATATAACATATAAGCAAAACATGGGCAGTAATTGTTTCAAAAATCATTATAAGAAATGTGATTCTAAAGATAAAATTTTCTATCTCTAAAGGTATATTTCTTATAGAGTTACTCGATCTATTTTGTAAAAATTTTATTTAATGTTTATGAGCTATTTCTCAATAGATGTGATGTATAATACTTAATGAGTATTTTCTTTTCGTAATGTTAGCCTTATTGGACCTACATTTAGCTTTGTTTGTTTTATCTTATTTTGATCATTATAATATAATATTTTTATCGTTTTCAAACAAATGTTTGTCAAACAAAAAATATAGCAATAGAAAATCAATGGTTTTAATCATAAACTGACCAAATAATACTAATACAAATATAATACATATAAGTTATAAATGCTAATATGATATAGATAAAAATCAGATAATCCAAACAGACCCTAAGAAGCTAGATTCTGAAATGAAGATTTCAAAACTTGGGTCCTTGAAAAATCACAAAAAACTTAAATCCTTGTGGCCGCATTTCTTTTTTAAATTGTTTAATGGTGAAAAACTATTCATATGGTGACATTCCAATATTATTTTTTTTTTTTATAATTTAGCAACACTAGAACTAAGGCTAAAGAACTCTTTTCTAAGTTACATAACTAATAAATTGCATTCCTTCACCAAGCAACAGAGCTATGTGAAGTAGCGATGCTTAACTTTTTTTCTTTTGTTTCCACTAACATAATGTCAGAGTGTGTATTGTGTTTATTGTAATGTCAGCATGGAAACTTACTTGTTTTTCATATTTTTTTATTATACTTTACTTAATTTATTAATAATAATTAATTCAAAATAAATAATTTGTGTACATAATTTTCATCATTTTTAAAATATTTTATTAAAATAAAAAAATAAAAAATAAATTATAATGTGGATCATTTTAAAACTTTAGAAAAATATGTAACATGTTAATAACTCCTTAAGTAACTAAGGAATAAAGTTGCTCTTATATCCTCTCATTAACCTAAACATGATCCTTCTGCACCCTTTACTTTTATATAATCGTATAATATGGACAATCTTGTTTAAGTGGATGCCAATTTTTTAACTCTTATTATATGGCAATAGAAATTAAAAAATATCTAGTCCTTTTTCCTAAATGTGAAACATGAAGCTATATACTATAAAACAAAAGAAACTTCATCGAATTGAACGCTATATAAAGGATAGGAAGCAAATCAATGTTCATCACATAAGGCACAAGAAATCTTTTCTTACAAATAAAAAATAGTTAAGAACACAAGAATGGATGTGTTTCCAAATTTAGCAAAGTAGCATCATCAAGGTCATTCTTCACCAATTCATGGAAGAAACTATCAGTGCAATAAATTTTGGCTTTAGAGACAAAAAATTATGTCCTTGAAAGTGAAAAATCTATCTCAAAAAGCTTTCAGAGATAGATTTTCCACACAAATTTTTGTCTCAAAAATCATCGTCGCTAATTCTTCTAGAGATGAATTTATTATCTGTCATAAATTTGCAATGGAATTTCTATTGTGAATCTATCTTTGTTTTAGAATTAGTTATTATTAAATACCCAATCAATAAATAATAAATGAAATTATTCTGTCGCAAATTTATCTCTGATTCTAAGATAAATTATTAAAAAAATTTATTTGCCTCCTATTTATCCTTTCCAAGAAGTCATCTATCATTGAATGCTATATGCTAAGCACACTTAACATTGAAGTTTTCACATGCACTAAACCAATGAACCAATTTATATCTTCATGAATAAAGTTCCACTACTATTTATTTAAGAGATATCACAATTTACAATATTATTGAAATATCTTAACCTTTCACCTAAGTTAGAAATTGGATTTATATAGATTAAAATGATGCAAGTGAAATAGACGATGAACTATGATTAGAAAAGTTAATAAAATTAATTTAGTAAATAGAATTAAGTTAAAACTTGAGATTTGAAATTCTTAAACCCAAACAGGTTGTTTGAAATGTTTAGTGGATTCCTAAATCTCTAAACTATAACCTAACACCCCATAATTTTTAAAACCCATAAATTTTGGAATCACCTACTTTCTTAATAATATCATATTTGAGCCTAAGCTCAAATTAAATATTAATTTGATATAAACCAATCTCCTAAATCAATTCCCCATCTTAAATTCTTTATTTCTAACCTATCGATCCTCAAATTATTTCTTAAATACTTTCAAGGTTAGAGATATTGATCTAAAAGTTTAGGCCCAATACATTTAACTTAAATTATCTCCTAATTCCCTATATATAAGCTTTGTTTCCGTTCTTTCTTCTTTATCTGCTGCATTCTCTCTCTTCTTTTCTTCTTTTCCATTATTTTTTTTTTCTCTTTCTTTCTCCTTCTCTCCTTCATCAAAACCTAAGCCCAATCTCAAATTCAACAAATATATGGGAGAAATCAAATATGGAAAACAAGATTTAAGTAGGACTTAAGCTAGAAGTGGCCTCAACAACAAATAAGGAGTAGTAGTGAAAAAGAATCAAGAAGTGGAGTTTACCCTAAAAGACAAGTTTTGCTATTTCCTTTGTTTTTACTATTGTTTACATGTGTATATGATGCATTGATGCTAGATTTAGGTTGAGTTTATGATAAAAATGGATGAATGATTGATATATGTGGTTCATGCATATTGGAAAAGATGATGAATAGTAGTTGTGGAGTTGATGAAGTGATTTTGATGATGTATTATAGTAAAAATATGTTTAAGAATGTTGTTTGAACTTAATATTAACTTGTATGTTGTTTCATTATGTTTGGTATGAAGTATGTTACTTTTGTAATGTAAAACAAGTGAGGAAACTAGTTCAATTTTGAAGGAAAAATGAAGGGAAATTGTGAAAAGTTGAACCTAAGACCCTCATCACGGGTGTGATGGAGCCTGTGATGGTTTCGGATCATTGAAAAATTTTTCTGATAAATCATAGGCATGATCTAGGGTGTGATGGCCTCTGATCATGCATTTTTCCTTCATCGCGCAGGCGTGATCAAGTGCGTGATGGCTTCTCATCATGCACTTTTCCTTCATCACCAGTGTGATAAGCTCCTATGCAGCACACGGTGCTTTCATAATTTAATCATAACTTTTTTCATACAAACTCGGATTGAGGTGATTCAAATTGCGTTGGAAAGCTTAAAAAAAGATCTAAAACTTTTATATTTTAAGTTTTTGCAAATTCAAAACGTATCAAGGCTGAAATTTTAATTCTTTCCAATTACTACGTTTTTCAAACAAAGTTGAAAACTTGTTTTAATAGATAAATATGTGTAGTTAAGTATAATATGAATCTTTTAGAACTAAAATGAAATAGATAAATGATATTTGATGTGTTATATTTGTTGAATGATATGATTAAGCATGAGTTTAGCGAATTTATAGATTTAATAGATAATTTGATTTCACGTAGAGTTGGATATAGAATGAACTTAGTTAATAATCTAAGTTCAACATGGCTTAATGAACTTAAATGAACTAAAATGAATTAGATTGATTACGTTTAATTAATTTAGCCAAGATTAAGCTAAAATGGACTTAAGTTAATATGAATCTTAGTTATAAAATGAATTAGTTAATAATCTTAGTCTAACTTGACTAAATAGGCTTGAATAAGTTAAAATGGGTTTGATTGATTAAGTTTAAATAGCTTAGCTTAATAATTGAATTAAATGATTAACTCTAATCGATTTGGTTATGATTCAGTTAAAATGGGTTAATAATTAATAATTGGATTCGATTAATATGTTAAGATAAACCTTAGTCTTATACGGGGAATATGTTGTTGCAAATGTGTGATTGCTTGGAAAATAAGTGTTTTTGGAATATGAATGTTTTCTTGATGTTTTTGTAACAAAATACTATAATTAAAGAGAAAAGAAATATTTTGACAGACAAAGGAGAATTGTACGTATTTTGGCTGAGTGATCTTCGCAGCCATAGCTTGGTTCCAAATTAGTGTCTGATCAAATAGGGCAATAAAATAAGTTTGAGATAAATGGATATTTAATTAAATGCTTATATAAGTTTAATTATTAAACAGATAATTACTTCTGAGCTGGTTCTTTGATTTATCTTTTGAAAGGAACTCCAATCAATCTTCTATTTCTGATGGGTTTTCAATTAAATAAGGTACGTAGTAACATGCGTGATGATTGTTAGGATAGTCATCTAAAATAGATTAAGAACTTAAAGACGACTTAAGTATTGAGTGTTTTTTTGTACGTATACTACCAAATCCGGTCCAGGGAACGGCAACCTTATCCAAGCAGACATGGTAGTTTAGGCACTTAGGCCACCCCCATCATGATGCAATGACATTTACAGGTGGCTCGGTGGGTAGTCGATGGGGTAAACAGTATCGTTATAACGTCTATCTTGATCGATGAAAAATAATATATTGGGATTCACATTTATGGGACCAGTTGAACTCTTTTATATTATGGACTGAGATGGGTAGAGTGTGTGTAACGGCTGTGAACCCTATATGAGGCTTCTATTCTTTTTATGTTATATCATCTAGGTGATATAGGTATTTAGACTGTCTATATCAACCTCTTAAATATCGTGTGGTTACTCAAGACCCCTAGATTCTTAGTGGCTTGCTCCGGAGTGTGAGTGCTCCAGTGTTGATTGGTTTATTTTAATGGAGAGATAATAACTTATTAATTGATGCATTATATTTAGTTAAGATCGTGTGTTACTCTATGTGTTATTGTGCTACTGTGTACTGAGCTTCAGCTCATTATTATTATTATTGTTTTTTTTTTCAAGTGTTGTTAATAATTGATGATGATGACATTGATGATGGTGAGGTTTTGATGATGGTGTTGTTGTTGTTGTCGGCAATGATAATGTTGTTGATGATGATGATTCGGGTTATGGGCATTTTTGAAGATCCTGGAGATATGACAGGAAGAATAAAGTGAAATAGGGCATTGGATTATTTGTGTTTAGTTTATATTCTGTTTTGTATAATGAACTAGATTTATCTTTTGAATTTGTATTTTCTTTTAAATAAGGCCTGGTGGAGCCACATGTTTGTAAAAGTTTCCTAAACTTATTGTTATGGAAGTTACACTATGTTCATGTATTGCTCTTGTTCATGAATATCCATTTCTATATTTCTATTGTTGTTATTATGTTTTGCTCATATCATTAATGTTATTATGCTAACTTCTTATTTATATCTAACTAAATATATTTATGTACCTATATATATTCTTTAGAGCATATAAGCTCACTTGTTATTTATTTGTTTTCATGCTTTGTAATTTATTTATTTATTTATTTCATGCTATTATTAAGACTAGTCTTTCTAGTCTTAGACTTAAGTCAAAACAATTTTCTTTCTTTTCTTTTCTTTTCTTTTCCTTTTGGGACTAGTCTATTCTTAGTCTCGGGATACCTTGATGAAGTTAAGATTCCCAATACTTGACTTTACTATTATGCTCTTATTACATTTATCCTATTATGTTGTTTTTTTTTTCTTATAGTTACATATTCTCATTCATGCATGAACATGTTGATATTGTCTCAACCATAATCAAAATGAGTTTTTTAAAATAATAAATATAAGATATCTCTTTAAAAATAAATTTTGTCATATAGGAAATGATTTTTCCATAACAACTTAAAGTTTTATCTTAACAAATATTTTCTAAAGTTAGATAAGTTTAGCTCAAGTTTTAGTAATAATACTATACGAGATTTCATCAATAAATACAAAAAATAAAGTTATCACAAACTCTCTTTTTAAATCAATAAAATAAGAAAGTTTCTTTAAACTTAATTCTTCGTTTAACAAAATTTTTCTTAAACTCATATGTAAAGCTTTCATCAACATACTAAGGTTTAGATAAGTTTTAAAAAAATTATCAAAGAATAACCTTTCTAAGGATAATTTTTACTTAGGAAATAAAAATAATAAATAACTTATAAGGTCATTGATATTATTTATTTAAGGTGGATCTAACTTTAGAAAAACTTTAGAACACATAACCAATAAATATTTAGAAAAACTACATGTTTCAACCACTAGAAATAAAGTTATAGGAATCATAAAAGACTAAAATTACTTTTTGAAAATTTAAATATTCTTAACATTAAGAAATGGAGTTACAAGAAGGAAATACTCACTTATAAAATTTTCCCAATAAAACTAAAAAGGAGATTTTCAAGTCTTAACTTTTCTCACTTTTAAGATACATTGTTTTGCAAAATCATTGTTGAGACAACACTACTAAATTCATGCATATAGTTGGAGTCCATATATATATATATATTCAAACGATTTTTTCAACTATACAAAATATCTATACTTTTGTACAAGAGCCCTTGAATGAAGAAAATTTTGAAAACTTTAGTTTTGAAATCTTGAATTTCTGTATCAATTATGTACGTCACTATTCCAAGACCCAAATAACTTCTTTTGATAAAAATAACCTTAGAAATAGATAGATCTTTTTGAGTATGTAGAAATCGGTACATAATATGCGAAATTCCGAGTTAAAATGAGCAAGTTATGGCCATTTTAAGTTGGGATTTCCATTCATACAATTTTTGACGAATTCAATAAGATAGAATTAGAGAAATTGAGTAGATATTGGATAAAATACTCACTTCCGATATTTCTTTTGTTTAGGTGTTAAGGATCAAGATCTCTCTTCCCCAAGGATTACTTCGACTCATAGAAGATCGCTATGGACGAGTGAGTTTCCTTTACATTTATGTATCCGCGCATATGCCTATAGAATAGAGTACTAGATTTTAGGAAAAGATAAAATTGATATGCATGTGAGATATCTTGGGAATTATGTATGTGAATTGTTATGTGCGATCAATGAACGATAAGTATATCGGAACCCGATCTGTGATTGATATAATTGTTTTTATGTATGTATTGCCATGAGTGTAATTATTGCTTGATCGCTTTAAATGATTTAATGTCATATTGGAATCCCCATATAATAAATTGCTTATGCATATCCCTTAGAATATCATTTCGAAATTTTGCTGCTGCTGCTGCTGCTGCTACTCCTCAGCATGGGATCGGAAAGGTAAGCTGCCTTGCTACATCTTGAGGGTTAAGATGTTCAAGGAATATGGCCTCAAGTTGTAGCTGAGCCTGATCGATTGCTTTGGATAAGGAAAGCCCGGGGACTAGTAGTACGATTCGTTGGAACCCAAGATGCGCGCAAACTTTTAAGAAGGTTGTTTGGGGCCCAGTTCAAATCATTCCCTAACCACTAATGGAGGGATAAATCCATCACACATACGAAACCGGATAATTGTATGTAATGTTTGATCATATGATTGTTGCATTTCATATGCTTGATTAATAAACTTGGTTGATTGCCTGTTATGAGTACTTTTGCGTAAGGGATATCTCACTAAGCTAATTATGCTTATACCCCTATAGACTTTTGATATTGCAGGACCATTATTTTGTACCCGAGATTATCTTGATCATCCGGGTAAAATCTATATTTTGGGAAGCCTTTGGAGGAACTTTGTTTTGAACTATTAGAGTAGATTTCTTCCAAAATCTTCTAGCTTAGTTATTTATTTAGTAAAACCATGTTGTTAAGGAAATTATCAGGGGAATGCCCCTTAAAAGTTGTAAGACTTTTTTTATTTCAATGAAATATATTAAGTATTATTTTGCATGTTCCGCTGCCAATATCTGAAAATGCATTACTTCACCGGTCTCCCTTTGATGTGAATGTACGTTTTTTACCGATATGGAAGCTTTTGAGTGAGTGGGGTAGTCATTCTTAAGTTTTAATATTATGTACGACGGACTGTCACGTTTAGGGTACCCGTTAGGGCGTGACATAGGTGCCCAACCGCACTAACTACATGCTGGTAAGATGAGCCGCTCGCCAGATACTATTACCCTCAAGCAGTTCTTCACCCCTATCTGCAGCTTGTAGGGATCGAACCCAGGACCTAAGGCTTTTGTTTGCCTTAAAAGCAACGCCTCTCTGCTCAACTGGTGAGATGTGCTGCCTTTGGGGTAGGCAAAAGCCACAGGTCTTGGGTTCGTTCCCTGTAAGCTACAGATACAGGGTCAACTCACCTAAGGGTAACAATACCTATAGTGCTTGTGATACCCTGTGGGGCATGCATTGGTTGGGGTCTCGCATGAGGATGGATGTTGGCCATTATCACTAAAGAGCCAATGGTTATCTGCCCTGGCATCACATCGCCGTCACCCGAGGGGGTGGGGTGTGACATAAAAAGGCCTTCGTGCCACAACCATTGCCCTTTTTTAGGTTCTACGGACCGATGCCTATTGCTTCATCTGAGAGAAAAGAATCATAGATATGCCGATCATTAGAAGGAAGAACCGCCATAAAAATCTTCTTCGTGTATCATCTATAGCAAAACTATGAACGAAACATTTTTATGTCATACCCCGCCCCCTCAGGCGATGGCGATGTAATGCCAGGGCAGACAATCACTGGCTCCTTAGTGATAATGGCAGACATCCGCCTTCAGGTGAGACCCCAACCAACGCATGCCACGTAGGGTATCATAGGCACTATAAATATTGTTACCCTCAGGTGAGTTGACCCCCTATCTACAGCTTGCAGAGATCGAACTCAAGACCGGAAGCTTTTGCCAGCCCTAAAAGCAGCACCTCTCACCAATTGAGCCAGCTCAATTGGTGAGAGGCGTTGCCCTTAAGGCAAACAAAAGTCTTAGGTCCTGGGTTCGATTCCTGCAAGTTGCAGATAGGGGTGAAGGACTGCTTGCGAGTAATAGTACTTGGTGGGCGACTTGTCCTACCAGCGTGCAATCAGTGCGGCTAGGCACCTATGGGTGGCAGTGGCGGTTGTTACAAATATTTTATTGAAATAATATATAACATTTATATATACTAAGTTTATATTTTATAATAATTATTTTAATTATAAATGTATAATAATTTTTAGTAGTATATTATAATTTTTTTTCGCCAAATATGATATTATTATTAAAAAATATTATATACTATGTATATATAAATAATATTATATATATAAATATATATTTAATGATATATATAATAATTGTACCTTTTACATTACTTATTTAATATTTTATATTAAGTTGATAAATTATACTTTTTTAAGTAATATTTTTATTTTTAAATATTTTTTATTACACGTAATTAATTATGTAAAACTTATAAAGATATATAAATTTTATTAGATATATTTAATAAATATACAATAAACAATATAAGAATCGAATTTTCATTGATATATTAATAAAATAATTTATAATTTAAATCTAAATATATTTAGATTGAACTAATTATTTTATATTATATAATTTATTATTTAAATGTACTATACTTTTACATAGTATATTATTTTTTTGGAAAATATGTTATTATATTTTAATAATATATAGTATGTAAATTATGTAAGATATATATAACAATTTTTTTTTAAATTCAATAACATATGAAAAATTATAATAAATATATAAAATAAACATTATTAATAATATGAATATATTTTTTTATTAATATATATTAAAATAAATATAATATTTATATATGTTGTAACGCCCTAAACTAAGGCATTATAACCTGTCACGTGTCTTCTCTTGAAAGAAACACGCGAAGACCATATAAACTAATCAACAATTACAAAATATATACATATCTCCAATATCTCTCAAAAGGTTACTTGAAAACTTTCATCAAATATATATAAAATCTTCATAACAACATGTTGTCATAAAAACCTAAAGCCAACAAAAACATGAATCCTTGATACAACTTTACTTTCATTCCTCATACGAAAATATATGGAAAACTATTCATAAATCTTGTTCATTAAATCCTTCACACTTTAACTTTAGATCCGAAAGTCTAACTGCTTGCAAGATAATCATAGCATTATCGACCTCCCTTAGTTCCACATACATATCATAACCCAAAATATCATAGACCATAGAATCTTTACCTGAACTTGAAAAATAAAGGGATGAGCAGAAATGCTCGGTATGCCATACCACACACAAATGCGCGTGAACACTCATCAAACAAATCACATGTTATTATGCAACATCTACAGGTTTATTATCTTTTAATTAGTCATCAACCAACATAGTTTAGGATTATTTATTACTAACCCTAAACCTGGAGTAACTCATGACCCTGATGAAAATAATAGTATAATATTTATATATATAGTTGCATTCCACAATTAAGCTGGGCGACTCCTAATCTATTGGAATCATCTCTATGTGCAACTCCACTGGGGACAACGCTACATAAGGATCATCAGGTTGCCAGCATTAGTATCACACTCTATGTGGTCTTTACCAACTGCAGCCAAACACAATTAGCACAAAAATTTTAAAAGCGTACAATGGTTAATTCAATTTATATGCATGTCTAATCCTGCAAGCACAAGCAGCAAACAAGATATGGTCATATCTGGATTTGCTTCAACTCCAATTTCACCAACAGAACTTTTATCAGAAAAGAAATCCTAATCTCACAAGAATTCTTGATCCACAACATATCTCAATCAATTACAATTTCATGTACATAATAAAATCCTAACCCTGAATTCCATAAATTTTACTCCTAATCACAGATCTATAATAAAAGATCAACACACCTGTTCCTTTTACTCATAATTCAATAAAACCTTCAAACATAGATTTCACAAAAATTACTAATTATCTCCACAATTCCTTCAATATACAGTTTCCTCAGTTAATAAAACAATTACTAGAAAAGATTATAATTTTAGAACCACAAAGATTTGATTAGATCCACCCTAATTCAAACAAATAATAAACTACGATCATAATCATATAATCTTAAGAAATTACAAGTTCTAAGATAGGTCTTACCTTTTCTTTGAATCGAAATCACATAAATTTTCAAACCAATCTTTTAGGATTTCTCCACAAGATCTTGATTCTCTTCAAAACCAATGAAACGAGTTTATGAGGAACTTACCTTTAAAGAATTGATTGGAAAAAGGCTATAGAGAAATCTATTTACCTAGGGTTTTCTAATGGAAAGTTGTGACAATTTCGAAGCCAAAGGGGTCTATTTACAGAAGAGGAAAAGGTTGAAGATATAAAGAAACTTTTGTGACTCTTCAATTTCCATAACAGTACACTGGAAATGAAAAGACACGAAACCCTTCAATTCTTGTAATAGCACAGGAATTGAAAAGACATCTCATGTATTATATGTCTCCCATATAATACATATAAATAAAACTTATGAGATGGACCATAAAACTCTCTCATTTTTTAACAAATAACACTACTATCCTTCATTACAAAATATTTTCCTTTATATTACATATGTTTATATAAACTATGTTTACATTTTATAGTAGTTATTATATTAGACATATTTCATTATTGAAATAGAATTTATTTTTACGTAGTATTTTATGATATTACTTATATATAGCATATTATATTATTTTTACATATTATTTTATCAAGTTGTATATTTTAATTTTCTCATATAACAACTTATTATGTAAAAGAATATATAGATGCAAATAATAACTTATGAAATGTATAAGTGTTTATAACAAACATATTTTAAGTATTAATTATTATTTATACTTTATGCTTTACAAATATGTAATGTATTACTAAATATATTATAAATAAAATATATAGTATTATTTGTAAATGGCATACGATTATACATGCTATATTTATTATATGATAAAATTAATTACAAATATAATATAAGCCCATATTATATATTACACATTTATATATATATTATATTTGATATGTATAATTAAAATTTTATTTTAAACATAATTATTTGTATATACATATATATATTAATTTAGTTTAGAGATAGATTTGCAACAAAATTTGAAAAAATTGAAATAAGCGCTAAAATAATTTATTTTCCCCTAAAATCAGAGACAAATTCACATTGGAAAAAGTTCAGCCGCAAATCAATTTGTAATCCATCGCAAAATCGTAATTTATGTCATCCTAAATCTATCGCTAATTCATTTTTTTAGGGAAAAATTTTCCGTCGCAAATTTTCTGTCTCTAAAGACTAATTTTCTAATAGTGTATGTGACAACCCTAAATATAAGGACATTTACATCTTGCCTCATATCCTTATTACATATGGACACATAAAGGCTCAAAACTGACTAATACTTTAATAAATACCATTAAATAATCTCTAATGACACACTAACAAGGGTGTCTTCAAAACAATAAGCACATATAAGTATCACACATAAATATAAAGGACTCACAACCATACATAACTTATAAAGGCATACTTTACTCACTTTTCATTGAACAAATCATACTTAACTATTATAAAATTTTATAGAAATCCCAAGGAAATGGTACTTAAATTTATTTAATTTGATATTTCAAGTCTTTAAGGACTTATCATACAAATATAAGCAAATTAGATAAGTTTTATACAAATTTAGAGATGACAAGATTCAAAGCTGGTAAATATGGAAAGTAAGCTGCCAGCCTTCATCACAAAGACATCAACGCTAGCCAAGTTTGAAGTTACACAAATGACCTTTCAAATACAACACAAACAACCTCTAATCAAAATTTGTACACAGCCATTTGGAAAAGTACAACAGCGGCCTTCAACAAATATTAAGCTAACCTTCAATGAGAAAAACAAAGGCCACCAACTTCAACGACAAATTTCACCAACCTAGAAACAAAGCAACATCGGCCTTCAATTTTTATCCTGTACTCCAGCCACTGGGAGATAAAAGACTCTAAAGCCAGTAGCATAAGTCACAAGGTTGCCGGTGATCTCCTCTCGAAAAATTCGTCAAACATTGAAGGTCGGCCAAATTAAATTTAAGGTCATCGTCCTTCATGCGGGCCTATGTCTCTTGTGACTTTTCATACATATATTCCCTTATTGGATCTTGCAAAAGGGAAAGGAACCCTAGGCACGAATTTGAGATATATTTCTCATTGTTCTTTGATAGATTAGGGAATAGATTACTAGAAAACTTTTCTTTTTAATTTGATTGTGGATTCCATGTTAAGATCAAATGGAAAACCTCATTTGAAATTGGATTCAAGAGCAGAATTTTCTTGACAAGGTGATTTTGTTTTTTTTCTTATTTCACCTTATGGATGATGTTTAAAGCTTGTTTCTTTTGATCTTATTATTACGATTTTGACTTGTTTATCTGAATTAGCTGATTGATGTTTATCTACTATTGATTGATTTCTTGCTTATGCTCATGTTGTTGATGCTATTTCACTGATTATGTATTTTGGATTGAATTTGGAGTGCATGTTAGATTAGGATTACAATTGAAAAATTCCTTTCTAATCGATTTTGTGATTAGCTAATTTAGATTACAGATCTCGTAGGAATATAGATTGCAATTCAATGAGGGTTTAGTAATTTATAAAGATTAGTCCATTGATCACTTTCCTAAGAATAGGGAAAATTAATTGGTTAATTTTGATAATCACTTTCTTTAGAAAAAGAAGTCTTTATCTGGTGCTTGATTGATTGAAAACTAAACTCATTGACAATTTAGATTTGCAAGGATATCTGTGGTCAATAGTATACATTCAATTAATATTATCTGTTGGCTCTTAACCTAATTCAATTACAAGTGTTGGAAATCCCAAATTTTTGTAAATTAGTTTCATCTAAAAACCAAAAAAATATCTTTTTGATTTGCCTAGCTACAAGTAGAACTAATACAATTTAGAGCTAGTCCTCACTTCATGTAGGTACGACTCGGTATTCATCAAAATTTTACTACTACACATGCACCCGGTACACTGGCTAGTTAATATCTGCTTATTTAAAGGAATTTAAAAAGAGATTAACAAGAGTTTTAAAAAGTACATATAGAAAAAATGTGATTAATAACACTAACAAATGATGGCTCGTAAAATCCACCTATAATACCAACATATAAACCAAAAATTGGATCCATGCCGTAACATAATGCACTTGCACATTTAATGTCATAAAAATAAGCATTTTCAATTGGAGTGTATGTATTCCTATAGCTAGTACTTCCTATCTAATAGTCAGCTGAATACTTTAACATGGATTAAATTTTTATTGCAGAAATTTGAAGTTTCCTTACATCTAGGTAAAACATGAAAATTTTCTATTCATGAGGATCTATCTTATTAGATGAAACCTCTTTCTATTTAAAAAGACTTAAACATGTAGCAAATTTGGCCACAATTTATTACAAGACAATTAAAACACATGAATAGATTCAAGAACATAAATATTATTAATCAAACATCAATTACGACACATTGTTTAGGGTTTCATAAGACTACGACATGAAAAATTTACTCATCCATGGAGTTTACAATAAAAGCACAAGAATTAGAAAAGTAGAGATTAAGCACGATAAAACCCTTTTGATGTTTAGTCATCTCGTTGTTGGTGTGGCACTTCTTCTCTTTAGGCTCATATTTTCCTCTCTTAGGGGTTGGAATAATGTCTCAAGATTCCAAAATATGAAGATAAGGTGACTATTTATAGTTTAGGATAGGAAATATGTTTGCACAGGCATGCTTAAGGGTGAAATTAGAAGCTTTGCCAACATTGGAAGTTATAATGTCCATGACCTGTCTGCACGGACATGCTGCCTAGCGAGGTAGGAAGTAGAAGCTTTGTTTCTTGCTTTCTTTGCTCTCTAGATTGTGCCCTTAGCTTCTTCCTGCTTGTGCTAAAGGAGGGACTGAAGATTTAAAGCCTACTTATTTATTCCCTTGCCTTCATCATGGCCATGCATAAGGTAGTGTAGGTACAAATTTAGTTCATATCCATATTTTCCCAATTTCGCCTTGATTTCACTTGTATTATCTTCAATTTCTCCAAATATCATCTTTTAGTCATGAAATCAATAACTGAGCAATTAAACATCCTTTTCTTGATAAAATTATGAGAAATACATATCAAATATATCCAAATAAGCCTTATAGATACGGGTCTATCGACACTTATCAAGGTTGAGTAAAAAAAAATTTGAGTATGGAAGGTATACTTTAGTGTACATGACCTTCAACATAAGTTGTGTAGAGAGGTCATGTAGACTAGAAAAAGAGGTAGAAAGAAAACATTATCATACATAATCTTCTTCGCAAGCCGTGTACGAAGTCATACAATACCAAACGAAGGGTTTTTCACAAATTTTTACAACATTCCAATTTTCTTCATTTCCAATAGTAAATCACAACTAGGAGTCCAAACTAAAATTCCTTCCTAATACACAGGTGTGGGAAATAGATCATGCTGAAAACTGGGAACAAGTTCATAACAACAATTTGAATCACAGATAGACTTTCGAAGAGCCAAAATTCCTTCCTAATGCATCAAAATATGAAAATCCCCAAAATTTCTCACTTATGAACCCTAAATCCACGATTTGAACAATCTAACCATAAATTCCTCAGTCAAATTGCAATACATGATATAATAATCACTTAATTGCATGAATTGAGTAAAAACACCAATTTTCACAAACATTAGAAAGTTTACAAAAACCCTAAAATGATAAATGCAGCATGTTCATTGCATTTTGAGAACATAGATCCAAAATATAAATGATAAGCACGCAACCGATAGTTTAGAAACAAGAATCTTCACCTTAAGCATACATGTATCGCCAAAAAACCACTCTCATAAGTGAAAACCCATTAAAGCATGATGCATAACACTACTAATTGGAAATAGAAGAGCAGAGAGAGAAGGATGAAGAACTTACTTGATGTTGTTGGTGATGATATGATTAGACCAAATGTTATAGAGTCAATGTAGTGTGGAGTATGTATGAGTGTGGAAGTGAAAGTACATGAGAGAATTCAAAACTATATGTTGCATGGTAGGGAAAATGAGGAATGAAATAACACAAATTTAAGGAAAACTATTTATGTGGTTTTTTTTTTTTTTTTTGTTGGGGGTTTACCCACCTAGTTGCACGAGCGGGGACAAAACAAAATAGGGATCAGAAAGGTTGATTGGGGCACAACAAGTGTGCCATCCCCTCTGCCTGGTTGTGATCGAGGCCAGGTAGCTCTCAATGGTGCTTAAAGGGATGCGCCCCTTCTTCTACCCAGCCATGCTTGGGGCCAGGTAGGTTCTAGTAGTTTACAAGAGCTCCTCCCCTATCGTCTGCATAGCCGTGCTTGGGGCCATGCAAGCTTTAGATCCTAATTTTTTGCTTTGTCGTTTTTAAAATTATAAGTATACACTGTCTTGAGCACGGTTATGCTTAGTAGTAGTGTTGAAATCAGTGAGGACAATTTTGAAAATGAAGTTCTTTAAGCAAAAATGACTAAGTGTATTTCAAATTTTTCATGCTTACATAAGAAAAAGTGCAAGTATCCATCATGATTTCAGCTCTTAGTATGCATAATACACTTAGAAAATTGGATGATAACTTTTCTCGCTCTCTTTAAAAAATTAAAGCATACCTAATTGTGCTTTTCCCCACATTAAGATTGAACTTTCACCTTATTGAGATTGTGTAAAAAACACCCAACACCTATAATTTTTTGATAGAAAAATCGACCTAGGATAGTGAAGAAATAGAAAAACAAAAGAACTTAACTTACCAATATTAATCATGGGTTGCCTCCTAAAAAGCATACTTTTTTAACATCATTGGCTCCATGTCCTTCATGTTCTTTAATATCAAGGAGGGTCAAATTGAGAGTTGTGGGAACTCTTCACCTTAAGCTTTAAGCTATTAATAATGCTTGCACTTGACCCACCTTCCACATTGCTCATAAGTGATAGCCTACAGTTAAGATGATCCTACCATAGCTACAAAGTTGCACCTTTATCTTTCCTTTCCTTACCTTTTTAGAGAACATAGTTTGCATGGCACTCTTGCACTTGGTTTGACTAGTGGTATATCCAGTGATTTAACAACACTTTCCAAGTGAGGGTCACTGATGTAACTTATTACTTGCTCAATGACCTTTGAACTCTTAAGGACAAGCTTTTTAGAACTTACTGTGGTTAGTAATTTTTTACAATTATCTTCTTATCTCTGACTCGCAGTACCAGTTCACCACCTTCAACATTGATGACTGCTCTAGCTATGGCAAGGAATGAACTGCCAAGAATCAAAGGTGCATCTGCTCCTCCTTCCATGTCTAGTTCCACAAAGTCTATAGGGTATATAAAATTCCCAACCTTCACCAGAACATCTTCAATAATTCTTGTCGGGCACTTTATAAAATGATTAGGGAGTTGCAAATCAACTGAGTCAATTTAACTTCAACTAAACTCAGCTTCTTGAAGAATGAATATGGCATCAAGTTTATACTTGCTCCCAGATTAGCTAGGGCCTTATCAATAATGATATCACCCACCATAGATAAGATTGTAAAACTCCCTGGATCCTTTAACCATGGAGGTAACTTATTTTGAATAATCAACAAGCAACTAGCTCCAACTTCTATTTTTCCTTTTAGATAACAGTTTCTTTGTGAACTTCACATACCTAGACATTCGGGAAATTGCCTCAACAAAGGAATATTTATATGGAGTTGTTTGAAAAGCTCAATAATTTACTGTATTGTTCATTTTAATTTAAGTGAGTTGGATAAGGGATCCTTGGGACATATTCCTTTACAACCGGAGGTGATCTCTTTTTAGGCTCTTTCTTTTCATGATCCACCTTCTCATTCTTAGAAAATCCACTCTCTTCTTTTTTTTTTTCACTTGCTTTTCCCTCTCACAAACCCGATTTTCCTCCTCCTCAAGCTATTCTTCACTCCTAGATAGTAGCTCATTCCCACTTCTCAAGATAATAGCATTCACGTGTTCTCTTGGATTTAGCTCTGTGTTAGAGGAAGGGAGCCCAGTTCTCTCTTAGACATCATCTTAACCATCTTGCCAATTTACTTCTCAAGGTGATGAATAGAAGCCTCTTGATTTTGATGTCTGGTCTTGGAGCTTTGAATGAATTAAGTCATAAGATCTTCTAAATTTGACTTCTTCTTTGGCGGTAGCAAAGCAAGGAGTTGAGAGATGGGTTGGGGTGGGCAATTGTGGTCTCTGAACTCTTTAAGCTTTTGTATTGATATAACTAAAATTGGAGTGATTTCGCTAACCCGAATTGCATGTAGCACTGTATGGGTTATTTTGTTTTCTATTTTGGTTTCTAAGATAATGTAGCATTGGGGGTGTAAGCAATCACCACTCAATGAGGGGTAACGAAGAGGAAATGACACAAAAACTGTTACATACTAGTTTTCCAATCATATACTATGCATAGGAAGCATATGCAATAATGTAGCATCATATAGGGTCTTTCAATAACCACTGTGAAGTTCAAGATAAAACCCTACCTTAACCTCAAGTTGGAAAAAACAACTGCCATCATAGTCTAGCTATCTAACATGTAGCCCAAATCTCTTAGCATGTCATATCAACAACATCAACACTGACCCTTCCCAATGCACACATGCTCAAAACGATAGGGCTCCACTAAAATTGTGACGCTTCCTTCCACCACTTACGTCACAAATATTGGAGTAGGATTGCACATCATCCTTTATAGGATTGCCATATGCATGCCATCCTTTCCACCTACTGTGTAACGATGATGATCTTCAAGTGATGCAATGTCTGTCATGCATGTTTAGCTTTTATTTGAAATTAAATAGTTATTTTAGTCCAGCTACAGGGTGACCAAATAGTATATATGTCAATTAATGGGTAAGCAATAGGTCATACAGATAACAATTACCGGCATCATTCATGATCTTAGTAGCACCATAATAATCTACATACATAACATGTGTTTATTTTATATTTATCTACTCACATGGTATAATGACATACATAATTGAGATCCTTGATTTAAATATACATTCACTATAGATTGAATACTACAATTTTGGTATACTCATGTCTAGGTTGTAAACGAGTCGAGTCGAGTTGATACGGTATTAAGCTCGAATTTGACTCGAATAAAAAACTTGAAGCTCACACTTAAACTCGATCGAGCTTTGATTTTTAAGCTCGAACTTAACTCAATTTAATACTTGATAAGCTCAACCTCGACTCGATTAAGCTCGATTATTCTTTAAAATATTTGCTTAACTATAAAGAATATTTAATATTCGATAAGCTCGAACTCGATTCGCCTCAATTTAGTACTCATTTAAGCTCGATTAAGCTCTTGAGCTTATCAAGCCGAGTATTTTAAAGATCGAACTCAAGCTCAGTAACTATTCGAGTAGCTCAAATTCGAGCTCAACTTGATTATAAGTGAGTTGAATTCGAGCTTTAACGGAGTCGAAGTCGAGTAACTCGCGAGATGTCTCGACTCAATTACAAACCTATTTGTGTTTTTATGGTAACCAAATGCCAAGAGTTGTATAAAATTATATATAAATAAATTTCCAATCCATATTGTTATTATTATCATTTACTATTATTATTCAGTTCCATATTATCGCACTGTTCCTATTATTATTAATATTATTATTGATATTATTAGTAATAAGTGCTTTTCCCAAAAGTAAATCAAATTCCTTTCCCACACAGGACTCCCAAGCTACTGTCTTTGTGTTCGTAAAATTTGCGTGCGGCACATGGGTTGGCAGCGGAAGTTGGTTCTCCACTCATGGAGACTTGTAGCATGGTATAAAGATACCTTTATTTCATTAGTAACACCATAATCATATTTTTATTTATTATTTGTTAATTGATTTTTCCTTGTATAATAATCATAAGGTAAAAGCTTATGTGCTTCCAAGTGTTTACATAAAACTACTATATTGAAGATATAACCATTGCACATATATCCATAGCCCTTTTTGTATGCATAATATATATATACACACATGCAGAAATGCTTGAATTTCAAATAATAGTGTTTGAAATTTTACATTGCTAGTGTTGATGCAAACATGACTATATACACCACACATAGATCACACACACGGTTACGGCTAAAGACATGAAAGCAAAATGCGCTCCCTTTCTGCTTAGATTAAGTATAAAACCATCAACTTCCTTGATATTTCTCAAAGACCCATGAAAACTTTCAATTTCATAATCATATTTTTATTTATTATTATTATAGTATTATTATTAGTTCCAATTCACAAAATCTTTGCAGGCTTCCAATTTGTGCCTTCATCTTTTCATTATGGCTATTCATTTGTCTATATGTTTATTTATTTCATTCTTTTTTCTTTTTTTATTTCTATAAGGAATGCACTGGTCAAGTTCCCAGAAGCAAATTTATCACTCACAAATTACACAACACGTTTGGGGACCAAACATGGAATATTCTCTCCGAAAAATTTTTAGTTCCAGAGAAAAGCATTTAACATCTCTTTAATATTACAGCCAAAACATAAAATAGTTTGCAATATCATGAATATCCACAATTGCAAGTAAATTTATGCGCGTATATACTTACATAGTATATCACAGAGCCAATTCATAGTAATTAACCTGTCACCAGCAAAGCACATTAAAATAAGAATATAGAAATTTACAGCCTACTCGCATGTCACAATCAATAATATATATATATATATATATATATATGAATAGTAGCATATGGTAAAATTATATAACATGAACAAAGTGCATGGAAAAGGAAACATCATAATAACCCACTCACCTTCGTTGAGCCATGTTCAATCAAAGCCATCAGGTGGTTGCTCGAGATCATTGAAAAGGTCCATGGGCGTTAGAAACAAGAAAAGTCATTATGGTTTCTAAATAGCTCTTAACTAATTCCTTTTCTACTCTATTCGTCTAACTAATAAACCATCCCTCAACATCCAATTTCGTAGCTTTGTTTTGCTTTTTATTATGTTAATATTGTGCTAATACATATTATAATCGTCTATAGACAGTCTTATGATATTATTTAGAGGACGGGTGATGTTTGGTCAAGTTTTAGTGTGGTGACCATATTCGTACGAATTTTATGTTAATCTGTAGCAATCAAAGCCATGTTACTTGCTATCATGTGGCTTTTGGATGTTGTAAAAATTAAATTTTTACAATTAATGGCATTTGACTAGCTCATTGATGTTTGACTAGCTCCTAAAATGTCTCTAGTCAACAACTCATGCCATGACACTCCCTCAAGTTATTGCATAGATTTCTTCAATGCCCAACTTGTTAAGTGAGTTGTAAAATAGTTTACTAGAAACAGCTTTTGTGAGTATATCTGCTACTTGGTCTTCCGACTTGATAAATGGAAATTGAACTACCTTATCCTCAAGTTTTAGCTTGTTGAAGTATCAATCCACTTCAATATGTTTACTTCAATCATGTTGAATTGGATTGTGTGCGATTGCTATTGCTGCTTTATTATCACAATACAAATTCATTGTTAATTCAGATAGGAAACCAATTTCTTCTAACAACCTCTCTAACAAAAGAAGTTCACAAAGTCCTTTAGTCATGCCTCTAAACTCTGCCTCTACACTAAACAATGCAACTACCTTCTACTTTTTACTTCTCCAAGTGACTAAATTTCCTCCCCACAAAAGTGAAACATCGTAATGTAGATATTCTGTCAGTGGTGTTACCTACCATCAATATGCAAATGATGGTTCTTTCTCAACAAAAGTCCTCTACCTCGAGAAGATTTTAGGTACTTTAGAATTTGAGTCACAACACTCATATGATCTTCAATAGGGAAATGCATGAATTGACCTACCAAACTTAATACATATGCAATATCTGGTCATGTGTAAGAAAAGTAAGATCAACTTTCCCACAAGACATTAATATTTTTCTTTGTTTGTAGGGGTTTGATTTGAGAACTCTCCCAAACCATGATTTTAGATTATAGGAGTATCAGCAGGTTTATAGTCAAGCATTCCTACTTCGGCTAGCAAATCAAACACATATTTTCTTTGTGACAAAAAATTTCCCCATTTTGAACAAGCAACTTCAATGCCTAAAAAATACTTCAATCCTCCAAGATTTTTCATCTCAAATTTAATTGTCTAATACTTTTGCAGATTAGAGATTTCCTCATCATCTTCTGTGATAATCATATCAGCAACATAGATTATTAAAGTTGTTACTTTCCCTTGTTGGTGTTTTAAGAAGAGAGTATGATCCGGATTGCTTTGCTTAAAGCCATGTTTTCGCATTATAAGACCGAATCGACCAAACCATGCTTTAGGCAATTGTTTCAGCTAATATAATACCTTCTGCAATTTATAGGCTACCTTTCCTTATGAAAACTCAACTGCTCTACCCACTTCCATTCTTATCTTTACCTCTTATATACTTGGATCATCTACTTATGTTGCTTTGATTCTTTTTATAATAGTAGACTTTATATGCAAGTTGGCCAGTCTTGTACCTATTCGTCTAGTTAACATTTATAATTCCAACTTTCTCATATTATCTACCAGATGATGTTCAAAAGTAATCAAAGTTGTTAGGTTCTCAACTCGCTTTCTACTCAAGGCATCTGCTACTATATTTGCCTTCCTAGGATGGTATTGAATATCCATGTCATAATCCTTTATTAGCTTCAATCATCTCCTTTGCTTCATATTTAGCTCCCTATGGGTAAAGATATACATCAAACTTTTGTGGTCAGTATGTATTTTGTATTTCTCTTCATACAGATAGTGTCACCATAGTTTTAAGGCATGTACCACGACTACTAGTTTCAGAACATATGTAGGGCAATTCTTTTCATAAGGCTTCAGTTGTCTCGAAGCATATACTATCACCTTGCCTCCCTACATTAACACACGACCTAACCCTTGTGTAGATACATCACTATAGATGGTATACGCCTCACCACTCACTAGTAAGGCTAGAACTAGTGCAGTTACTAGTGTTTCCTTCAACTATTGGAAGTTGTCTTCACGGTTTCCATCCCAAACATACTTTACCCCTTTTGTGCCACTCTAGTTAAAGGACTTGCTATCTTAAAGAAATCCTCTACAAATCTATTATAGTATCCTATCATTCCCAGAGAACTTCTAATTTCTTATACACTTTTAGGAATTGGCCATTATACTACTGCCTTTGCTTTCTCATGATCCACTACTATCCCATTTACATCGATGATATGCCCCAAAAAAGATACATGCTCTAAATAACTCACATTTTGTGAACTTAGCATACAACTTCTCATCCTGTAATCTATTCAAAACTAATCTCAGATGCTCTTCATGTTCTTCTTTAGATTTAGAATACACCAAAACATCATCTATAAAGATCACTACAAATAAATCTAGATAATCTCTAAAGACTCATAAAGTCCATAAAGACGACTAGTGCATTTGTAAGACCAAATGGCGTAACCACAAACTCATTATGCCTGTATTTGGTCCTAAAAACTGCCTTTTGTATGTCCTTTGCTCTAATCCAAAACTAGTGATGTTCCGATCTAAGATTAATCTTTGAAACACTTGTGTTCCTACCAGCTGGTTAAATAGATCATCTATCCTTGGCAGAGGGTATTTATTTTTTATAGTCACTCGGTTCAACTCTTTGTAGTCTATACATAACCTCATGCTGCCCTCCTTTTTCTTTACGAACAAAACTGGAGCTCCCCAAGGCGGCACACTAGGTCTAATAAACTTCTTCTTAAATAGATCTTATAACTAAACCGTTACGTCTGCAAGTTTTATTGGTGCCATGCAGTATGGTACCTTGGATATGGGTGAAATACCCGGCACTAAGTCAATATAGAACTCCATATCTCTTTCTAGTGGTAATCTTAGTAGATCTTCTAAAAAAAAATTAGGGTATTCACATGTTATTGGTACCTGAGCAAGGTCTGCATTCGGTTTATCTTTCATCATCAAGGTTGCCATGTATATGGTAGACTTATCCCATAACCCATAAGTAGGTAGAGCTCAAGGTCTTTGCACTTCAAGTTTGTGTACAAACTGGTCTCCATCTAGCAAATTGAATTCAATTACTAGGTTGTGACAATCAATCACAGTATGGTACTTTATTAACCAACCTACTCCCAAGATTACATCAAATTCCACCATGTTCAACACTACTAATCTGGTTTAGCATGGTTCTACTCCCAAAGGTGTGTTTATAGACAAGCATCCAATCATATTTTTGGCATACACATCACACGCAGACATAAATGATTCAGAGATGCATGAAAAGCTTGCACCAGTATCAAAAGCACATATGCACTACACAAGAGTATAAAGAGTATACCTACAATAGTGTCCACACTGGATGTATCCATGTACTAGAGGGTATAAACCTTAGTTGGTGCTATGTGTCCTTGACCGTTGCCTTGAAATCGGCCTATCTGAATCCTTAGAGCTACTGGTCTACTACTCTCTTTGCAGTCTATTGCACTGTGTCTTCACTGCCCTCACTTAAAATAGAACTTAGAACACTTGTAGGAGAAACTTCTCTACGTAGAACCTATGGTTGTGTCTAACCTTGCCAAATGAAAAGCTAGCTTCTCAAGCCACTTGCAGTCCTTGAGATCATGTGGTCCATAACACCTAATACACTTCCTTTTTGTACCCTGAATTGCTGAACTAACCTACTATGTGATTGGCTTCTTTCCCTTTTCTTTAGTAAGAATACTAGTAGTTCGCCACTTTCCCAAATAGACTTGAGTTTTGTTAGTGATCATATTCTAGGCCAATTATTGAATATTTTCATTTATATTATTGATATAGAGACATTTCTATTATATTGTTTATATGTTTACTTTATAATAGGATCCATGAGTAATTTAATTATTCTAAATGTCCCTAGATGCTCATTATTACGGGAATGATGATGAATTAAATCAAGTATGATTTTTTGTTTGATAATCATGAAATGTCTGTTTGTATGAGGATACAAATCAAACTCGTAAGCACATATTAGAGAACTATGTACTGGACTGAGCCACTACGAGATCACTATATGGATTAGTATCATAAGTGATTCTCACAATAATAATGTTAGCATGTCCTTACACCTGAAATCATCATAGGTTCCAATATGAGGAACATTATGATTTGACTCAATCAAATGTTGTATTTAACTAGATAAATATAAAGATTGACATTGAGCGTAATATGAATCATATAGAGGAAGTTGAGTGATTAAGATGGGACTTGTCCCTCTTGTTATGGGAGAGATGTCTACGCCCTTCGATAGGTGAAACTGAAAAATACATGGTCATCCTCAAATGAATTGATAGTGTGATCAATTTCATTTGTTTTGTTAGTTCACTTAGAGATCGAGAAATAATAAGATTAAATGATATAAGGATGACACTATCCATGCCTTATGTTCAAACTGGATATTATATGTCAAAAGGATAATGATATAAGTTATGGAACAAATAAAAATTAGATCTCCGATCTTCACTTAATTTGGATAAATATAATGTCTTGCTAGAGGCCGCTTACATTTTGTTAACTAAAATGATTTTAGGTTAACAACCAACATTAAGTGAAACTACAAGGTCACACATAAAAGAATAAACAAAAGGATCATGGACTAAATTTAAATAAGTCCAACGAGAATAATAAATCTATTTATTATTAATCTTAATTTGTTAAGAATGATAAATAAATATAATTTTATAAGAACAATAATAATTCCTAATTGGTCTAAGAATTATTATGTTAATACATTAATTTATAATTAATTTATTTTTAATAAGATTAGGGGCATTAATGTCATTATTCATATTGACATTATTATAAATAAGATATAAGAGGTTTCTTTTATGGTGAATGACATGTGTTGTCAATATTAGACCTGAAAAGAAATTCTATAAACCTTAAAAGAGAGAAACATGAGAGTCATGACTAAAATTTTCCCGATCAGATCTAGAAGTGTTCTAGATAACACTAGCACATGAAGGATCTTTTTGAAAGACTGTTCATTCATGAGGATACCATAAAGGGGATTACGAATTCGCAATACCTATAGATTCAATCTAGCAATTGATTCCAAGCTTTAAGGTTAAAGGTATAAATTTTAACTGTATGTTTTATTTTAATCTAATCAAAACACTTGGATAATAGATTAGGGTTTTCTTTTTGAATTCTGCTACAAAAGATTTGATCTTTATAAATCTTAAAACCTTATAAAAACCAACAATCAGTAGTTCATCACATTTATTGATGACTTCAGTAGATATGGATATGTCTTTTTGATGAGGCACAAATTTGAATCATTTGAAATGTTCAAAGCTTTTTAGAGGGAAGCACAAAACTAGCTTAGCAAAACAATCAAAGTACTTCGATTAGATTGAGGTGGCAAATATCGAAGCCAAGAATTTAATGACCATCTTAGAAATTGTAGAATAATTTCACAATTAATTCCACCTAGAACACCACAATGGAATGGTGTATCTGAAAGGAGAAATAGAACCTTATTAGATATGGTTTAATCTATGTTTATTCAAATGGATCTTCCTCCATCCTTTTAGGTTCTTGCCCTAGAGACAACTGCATTCATGTTAAATCTTGTTCCTTTTAAGGCAATTAAAAAGATACCATATCAAATATAGTCTGGAAAAAAGCCTAGTTTCTCTTTCCTCAAGCTTTGAGGTTGTGAGGCTTATGTAAGACATCAAGCCTCGAACAAATCAGGATATACGTCGGATAAATGCCTTTTTATGGGGTATCTAAAAGAAACCAAATGATACTACTTTTATAATCCATCTGAGAACAAAGTGTTTGTTAGGAATAGCATCTTCTTAGAAGAAGAGTTTATCTTTGAAAGAACCAATGGGAATAAAGTACATCTCAAAGAAGTCCGAGATCTACAAAATAGTCTTGTACTGCCAATGGAAAGTCAACAAGATACACAGTTAACGGTTGAGCCTCTAAAGGTAACATAAGGCCCACATAGGTCCGATAGATTGCGAAATCAACCTGAGAGATATGGATTTCTCATTATAGATAGTTGATGTGTTACTCATTGATCAAAATGAGCCTACTACCTATTAAAAGGCCATGATGGGTCCAGATTCCGAAAAATGGCTAGAAGCTATGAAATCTGAAATGCAATCCATGTATGACAATCAAGCATGGACTTTGATTGATCTACCTAAAGGTACAAAGAACATAAGGTACAAAGGGTTTTCAAGAAGAAAATTGACATGGATGGCAATGTGGATGCCTTTAAAGCATGACTAGTAGTGAAAGGTTTCAAGAAAACACATGGTATAAACTATGATGAAACTTTCTCACCAGTTGCTATGCTTAAATCCATTAAGATTCTGATTGATATTGCTGTGTATTATGATTACAAGATTCGGCAAATGGATGTCAAAACAACGTTTCTTAATGGAAACGTTCTTGAGGATGTGTATATGACACAACTTGAAGGGTTTTCTCATCTTGAGAATTCAACAAAGGTTTGTAAGCTTCAAATATCCATTTATGGATTGAAGAAAGCATCTAGAAGTTGGAATTTTCATTTTGATGAATTAGTAAGAGAGTTTGGATTCATTAAAATGAAGAGTGAACCTTATGTTTATAAGAAAATTAGTAGGAGTGTAATAGTTTTTCTAGTGGTATATGTAGATGACATATTACTCATTGGGAATGACATTCCTAACTTGAAAAATGTTAAATCTTGGTTAGGAAAGTGTTTTTCAATTAAAAACTTAGGAGAAGCTGCTCATATCTTAGGCATCAAGATTTAAAGGAATAAATCTAAAAAACTTATTGGCCTAAGCCAGAGTGCATAAATAGATAAGATACTGAATAGGTTTAGTATGTAAGATTCTAAAAGGGGATTTTTTTTTCCAATGTCACATGGTATAAATGTATGCAACACTTAATGTCCAACGACAAATGATGAGCAAGATCACATGAGTAAGATTCCTTATGCTTCAGCTATTGGATCAATCATATATGTCATGTTGTGCACTTGACTAGACGTGTCATATGCATTAAGAATAACCAATAGATACCAATCAGATCCCGGTGAACCTCATTGGACAACAGTCAAGCATATTCTTGAGTACTTAAGAAGAACTAAATAGGCATTCTTGATATATGGAGGATTGGAAGATGAGCTATTTGCAAATGGTTACATAGATGTAAGTTTCTAATATGACGAGGATGATTTTAGATCATAATATGGATATATTTTTTCCTTGAATGGAGGTACAAAAAGCTGGAAAACTTCAAAGCAAATACTACAGCAAATTCTACAACAAAAGTTGAGTACATATCATCATCAAATGCAGCTAAGGAGGCGGTTTAGATAAGGAAGTTCGTCACATAACTAAGTGTTGTTCCTAGCATTGCAAATCTAATAAACCTTTATTGTGACAAAAATGATGCTATTGCATAAGCTAAGGACCCTAGATCAAATTAGCAATCTAAACACATACTCATATGCTATCATCTCATTTGAGAGAGGAGATGTTAAAATATGCAAAGTTTCAAGTGATGACAATGTTGCTAATCCATTTACCAAGCGTCTTGCTAGGCAAAGCATGATCATCATATTAGAACAGTAGGTATTAGATACATGTATGATTTGGCTTAGTGCAAGTGGAAGATTATTAGAGATTGTGCCCTAGGCCAATTACTGAATATTTTCATTTATATTATTGATATAGAAACATTTCTGTTATATTGTTTCCATGTTTACCTTATAAGGATCAATGAATACTTTAATTATTCTAAATGTCCCTAGATGCTCATTATTATGGGAATGATAATAAATTAAATAGTATGAGTTTTTGTTTGATAGTCATGGGAGATCATTGCATGGATTAGTTTCATAAGTGATTCTCACAATAACAATGTCAATATATCCTTACACATGAAATCACTATAGGTTCTAACATGAGGGACATTATGATTCAACTCAATCAAATGTTATCTTTAACCGGATAATTATAAAGGTTGAGATTGAGTGTAATGTGAATCATGTAGAGGAAATTGAGTGATTAAGATGGGATTTGTCCCTCTCATTATGGGAGAGATATCTCTAGACCACTCGATAAGTAAAACTAAGAAATGCATGGCCATTCTCAAATGAATTGATAGTGTGATCGATTTGATTTGTTTTGTTAATTCACTTATAGATCGAGAAATGATAAGATTAAACGATATAAGAATGACACTATCCATGCCTTATGTTTGATCTAGATATCATGTGGCAAAAGGACAATGATATAAGTTATGGAATAAGCAAAAATCGGATCATCGATCTTCACTTAATTTGGGTAAACAAAAAGTCTTGCTAAAGGCCACTTATGTTTGTTGGGTAAAATGGTTTTAAGTCAACGAACAATATTAAGTGAACCTATAGGGTCATACACAAAAGAATGAGCAAAAAGGATTATGGACTAAATTTAAATAAGTCCAGGGAAAATAATAAATTTATTTATTATTAATCTTAATTTGTTAAGAATAATAAATAAATAAAATTTGTTAAGAACAATAATAATTCTTAATTGGACTAAGAATTCTTATGTTAATAAATTAATTTATCCCTAATAAGATTAGGGGCACTAATGTCATTATTCATATTGATATTATTATAATTAAGATGTAAGAGGCTTCTTTTAGGGTTAATGACATGTGTTGTCAATATTGGACCTGCAAAGAAATTTTGTAAACCCTAAAAGAGAGAAGCACGAGAGTTGTTATTAAAAATTTTCCCGATCAAACTTAGACGTGTTCTAGATAATGGTAGCACGAGAATGATCCTTTTGAAGGAGTGTTCATTCGTATGGATATCATAAAGGGGATTACGAATTCGTGGCACCTATAGCTCCGATCTGCAAATTGATTTTAAGCTTCAAGGTTAAGGTATAAATTCGAACTATTTGTTTTGTTTAATCAAATCAAAACATATGGACACTGGATTAGGGTTTTCTTTTTGAATTCTGCTACAAAATATTTGATTTTTATAAATTCTAAAACCCTATGGAAACCTAACAACTTCTTCGTGCTTCTTACCCCTTTATCTTTTACAAGCCCCGATCAACTATCTTTGCCTTGTTGACCACAACAGAGTAATTGGTCAAATCCATTAGGTTCAAATGGTATTGAATCTCAGGCTCTAATCTTATGATAAATTAGCTCACCTGGCATCCTCAATCTCCTTCAAAGATCTGGCAGAAACCTCATTAGCCTATTTAACTCTGCCCCATATTAATAGTCATATTACCTTGTTGTAAAATATAGTACTCTTGTAGAATCTAATGTTTGGTGCTTTCAAGAAAGAATTCTTAGTGGAAAGCTTGTTGGAATCTATCCTAGGTGATTACTCTAGTCATGTGCCTCTTGTTACTCATCCACCAGTTATTTGCTCTCACAATCAGTAGATAAGTATACTTTACTTTCTTGTTTTTAGGAATATCTAAAGTAAAGAAAGTCTTTTCCACCTCCTCCATCCATAACTGAGCATCAAGTGGCCTCCTAAGGTTTAGTTCAAACTTGTAAACTAAGTCCACAAATTTGTTCAACCTTAACAAATTAGCATGTTTAGCCCCATTACCATTCTGTCTGTGGGTCTTCTGAGTCCTGCCTCCAGGCCTCAAAATTGGCTTGTATCACTTGTACATCTTGATGCATATTCTGATGTTGTTGCATAACTACTCCTAAGAGGGTATTCACTATCTATATAAGCTAAGCAGCATCAACTAGTACTTGTTGACCTACAGGTAGGGGCAATGGTGGTAGTGGTAGGTCTTGAAGTAATTTGTTCAAGAGTGACTGGTTCAAAGGTGGCTGCTTTAAAGGTATCTATCCTCTATTAACTTTTTCCTCATCAGTCCTGGAGGAACCATCATTAAGGGGCTCTTCTTTTAGGTGACAGTCTAACAAGGATAAACATGTAGCACATGAGAAAAGAGATAAAACAAGTTAAAAGATTAAAACACTATAGAAACTACAAGATAACAACAATACCAACAAGATGACCTACCCTAACTATTTGCTATCCCAATCATTATTGCTCACTGTTCTAAGGAGTTCATAACCCAGATCTAGTAAGATTTATAACCTACACTCTGATACCACTTAAATTGTAATATTCTAAATTGTGAGTATTAACTGCTTACTATGTGTCCTCATTAGAAATTGACATGTTAAGGCTCAAATTCTACTAAACCACAATTATAACAAAAGATAACTTCAAAGTCTCACGTTTAAGGTATTTCTAATACAATAGTGTCATAATAAAAACTTCTAAACAACTCGGTTGGCATAAACCAAGCGCCAACTTACATCAAACTCAAAAATCGAATATGAAAAATCTTAAAACATTAGAAATCATAAAAACTGATTTGCAAACCCCAAGTGTCATAACAATTAGTTAAAACTTCATTAAGTCCTCGATTCTAGCTATTTTAAACTTTTGATCTTCCAAAAATCAGTTGGGAAATCGGCTCCATTATCATCGTCCTCATAATCTACTAATACATCATAACTTGATAGATTGAACACTATTGATTCTTCACCTGATCCTAAAAAACAAAAGGAGCAACCATAAGGCCCAGCATACCAAACCATAATCACATGCGCATGAACAAATAACATGCAAATTCTCATGCAACATAGTAACATATGTAGCAATGACAATTAATTATCTTTAAACAGCTAAACAGCTAATGCAGTTTAAAACTATTTGCAACTAGTCCTAAACCTGAAGTAACTCATGACTTTATAAGACAAATATACATATATACTAAGAAACTTATATATATACTGGTGTTGGGTACTCCCCACATATCCTAGGTATTGTACTCGTACCAAGCCTAAACTACCATAATCATCTCTATGTATAATTTCACTCGAGACAATGCTATACGTATATCATTAAGGCATTGTCCTAGCAACACTGATACTCCTGATCCACAAGACCTAATCAAACACAAAAACAACCAATTTCAAGCCAAATGGCATTAAGTTCATTTGCAGTTTCTAAGCCTACATTCACAAAAAATAACCAAGGTAAGGACATACCCAAAACAATGTTCGGAACAAATAACTTAACTTCACCAGAAACACCTGAACACAAACAAACGCTAACTCAAAACTTGATTTAAACAATAAAACATACTTTTAAAGTCATTTAGCCTCCTAACTATTAAGAACTACAACTACTCTTGGTTCAAGATATACCTTATTACTTGAAGTTAGGTATACTAAAGGTTATGCTAAGAGTTAAGGAGTTTAAGCAGGTTAAAAACATGGATTGAAGAAGGATACAACATCCATCTATCAATCATGCTCATTCTAGGGAGCATGATAGGCTTTGGAAAAATGAAACATAACAAAACACCCTTGTCATGCTCATTTCAGGGGGTGTGATCACCATTACGACCCTTCTGATGGCCATGATGTGGGTAGTGATGGCCATCATAGCCTATGTCACGACCGTAATCCGCCACAACTTACCAAACTCGAGGGGATTAAGGCCTATGTCACAGCCGTGACCCTCTATTTGTACCTCTTTCACTCCAAAACATGAAAAACACCAAAGGAAAACCCTTTTCTTCTTGATTTTAACCTACACCAAGCTTCTAAAACATATTTATCAATAGAAAACATCATTATAACCACATTACCTGCAAACAACGGCATTTCCTTCTTCTTTCATAATCTATCAACTGCAATAAAACCAAAAGTTAGGGTTTTTCCCAAACTTCTTCCACCAAAAGATTGAATCCCTTTACACCGATGATAAAACTTAAAAAGACAAACTTTCCAAATCTTCAATAGAATCAAAAGGAAAAAATCTTATCTAATACTTTGATTCTTGTTCTTCTTTCAAGCAAGATACAAGCTCAAAGGAGTTTTAGGGTTTGGTTCCTTATGAAACTATTTAGAGAGAAAGCGTAGGTTTTAGGTGAGGAAGATAAAGTGGTACTTAATTATTATGTTATTTAGGTGGACTATTTTGCACTCTTATTTAATAGCATATGACACCTTTACCCTTTCGTTATGATTTATTTATTTTTATATTACAATTGATATGCTTGTTAGTGGTGAAGTGTAACCATGTCTCTTTTACTATTGTTTGACTTTATTTTTACTTTGTGACTTTGGAATCTACAATTAAATGGTGAAGGTAAATTTTGACTTACTTGAATTAGCCTTAGAATTTTGATTCTAGTATGTTGATTACATTTACATAGTAGGTTTAAGCGGTAGCACAAAGTGAGTTTGTATGATTTAAAAGAATTAATAATGCTATGTGAGCTTCAAACTTGTGAAAATTTTTGAGTATATTTAATGATATATTTTCATTATCCTTAGTTGTTTGCTTGAAGACAAGCAAATGGTTAAGTGTTGGAAGTTTGATAAGTATCCTAAGACCTTTAATGATCATATTTTATATGATATTTTTTCTTGATCTACTAAAGAAAAGAATACTTATTGAATGAACTGTTTAGTTCAGGGCTAAATGAGAAGTACTTAAGCTTTTCAAAGGATTGATGATGAAAAGAGCGAAGATTTGATGAAGTTTGGAGTTTTTATTACAAAGTCTAAAGTATACTACAAGGAGTGCATGACCACTATACAATTATTGGAGCATAAGGCTAGGAAAAAATGGATTTCCAAGGTATATGATTTAAGTACACGAGCAATGTACGTTGGGGTCATGTACAATTAATGAGAGAAGAATTTCCATGTTATACTAGTATACATGACCCATGTACACAAGTTGTATAATGGGGTAGTGTACATCTGAAAGACTATAAATAGCGCTCTATTTCGTTATTTTACACATCCAATCACACATATTCCATTCCAAAACCCTAAAGGACATATATTGGAGAGAAGTTCAAGGAAGGATTACTGCATAAACATCCAGAGTCATAAACAATTGTTTTCAAGGGCCTAACCAATCATGCTATCTTTAAAATCTTCTAGATTTTCTATTTTTATTGTTTATTCTATGAAAGAGTAAATTTTGCATGCCCTAGGTTTTGTCAAACCTTAGACTTAAGTATAAATTTGCTTCTAATTGAATAAAATTTTAGTCTTTACTTTACTTCGTGATTTATTTTGTTGTTTATGATGGTTTTAGGCCTAAATCATTATAAAATTGATTTCTATTAATTGGAAAAAAAAATTCAGTTAATGGAATAGATTTCTTATGAGTAAAGAAGATGCTTAATTCACCTAGAAATAGGGTTTTTTTCAACTTTCTACCACTAAAGATTAGTTTTCTTCAATTAGGGTTTATGAGCTTTATGCAGTTCTAATTTAACATTAGTGAAAGAAAAAATTCCTACTTTTTCAATTAGGACTAGAAGTTAATTGACTTGAAGAGAGTAATTAATTCAGCTAAGTAACTCAATAGTTCAAGAATAAAGAAATATTCAGTTGAATTTAGACATTAAATATAAAAAGGGTTAAGGTGGATCAAAACTTGGGGCATCATTTGTGATTTGAATTAAAGCCCAAGAAAAGTGCTTATATCAGTAACTAATAATATTAGTGTCTTAAGGGTCATGACAGTAATTCTTTACTTTTAAGATAAGGGCAACTTACCCAACCACCTTTAAATTCAAAAGATGCAATTATGGAAACGTATAAAACCCATAATAGAAGAAGCAACCACCCTTCTTTTCCAAATAATTTGCAGAACTTTACCCCTTCCTCTCTAAATAATATTCATCTTAATCTTGGACGTTCTCAGTAAGTAAAAATCTATTTCCACTTTCCTTTCATTGTTTCTATCAAAAGTAATCACTAGGGTTTTTGTTTCTTGTAATGTTAGCGATCTTTGTATTTCCATAAGGGGAGTAACATTGTTTCAGAGAGAGTTTTGATAAATCTGTGAAAGGGAAAAACTTTAGAGTTGGAAGAGATGGAAGATTAGTTATATTTATGCCAAGGGAAGATAGTTTCTTGTGTAAGTTGTAACCTTTATTTTGCAAGAATTGTTGAAAGGATGTTTGGGCATATGAAGAACAGTTAGGTTTAGTTTTTCATCATGTTTTAGTGTTGGTAACGTAGAAAAGGTTGAAACTTTGCAAAAGTTCATGAAGGAATCATACGTCTATGTTCAACACAAATGAGTACACTTGTCGTGTACTTACTCACATTGAACACGTAAAACGTTATTTTCCATAACTTAGGTTCTATTTCCTATATGAATGAGTGGACAAGTTGTGACAAAAAAAAAAAAAAAAAAAAAAAAAAAAAGAAAAGGAGTAGACAAGTCATGCTCATGTCCATGTAGAACTTCATGAGCATGTTTTCCTAGTTTTAAAGGTTTGTTTCTCGAGAGAGAGTACACAAGTCGTATTGAGTCTAGTGTTGAACATAGTGGTTTTAAAACCTTAAAAATCATGTTTCTATTTCCCACATGAAAGAGTACGCGAGTGGTGTACTTACAAGTGTAGAAGTACACGAGTGAGAACACAATTAGTGTTACCACTTATGTACAAAACAACTTTTTGACAACTTATGTTTTCTTTGTTTAAAACCTTTGAAACTTGTTCAAATCCATCCATAAAGGTTTAAAAAATACTTTAGAACCTTGAAAAACCATCTAACTCTCTCTTAAAGATTTAGATAACTCTAAACTCATATGAACTTACATAATAGTTATAAAATGAGAGTGATGGAATTATAATGAGAGTGAGCTAGATATATATATATATATATATAAGATCTAAGCAACTTATTTGGATACTAATCTTTGGAATGGGACTTTTTCTAGGTATGTGTATACCGTGTTTGTGTTTGTGCATGTTTAGGATAGAAACTGAAACAAACTAAATAACTATCCAACATTAATGATATGGTTGTTGTTTGTGCGTGGTTGCTAGTAACAGGTGGAGAGTATCCATGGTATAACCTCAACATCCAAATGATATATGTGTGATGATGTCTTAAGTGGATTCATGCATGGAAATGATCTAGGTATGTGTGTGTCTATGTGGGTGTGGGCGTGAGCAGTTTGCATGATTTAAAACAAAGATAATAAAGTGTTGGTTGTTGCATTAGTAATAGGTATGCTTATGGATGTGTATTTGATTGGTTGTGTGTGTGTGTGTGTGTTGTGTTACATACTGGACTTTAGCTCATCCATTTATCTTTTTCAAGTGCAAGTAATGAATGTATGAATTGATGTATTGATAGTCACAACCAGATAGTAGATGTGGGAAATGACGCATGGTATGAAGACATTCTAGATGAGGAGTAGAAGAAATGTAATAGTTTATGTGCAGTTGGTCTGATTATTAATATGTGATTAGTGTTTATTAGTAACTTTTAGTCTCAATGTATAAATCTAAAGTTATTAGTAAGATGGTTTTCTTTGAATCATCTTCTAGGTGAATTTGAATAAATTATAGGATAATATTCAAGTGAACATGTACAAATCTATGTAAGTAATCTAATGCTATTTGAAGTCATTAATGTGAGTGAATTTGGAGTTATTTATAGTGTTTATGGTGGAATCAATAGTATCTGAGCCTTTTTGTATATGTATTATATAGCACACGTGGCAAGTTGTAAATATCCCTAAATTTAGGGTGTTATACTAACCTTTATAAAATAATGATAAACAACTCATTAAAATTAGAAAAATACATATATAAAAATTATAATAGGTAGAATATCCAATTTTTTTTATTGTTATGTTTTTAAATATCTAGTTCACTTTTTTTTTTACTTTTTATTTCGATTTCTTCTATTTTTTTTTTCTATATTATTTCTTATTCTCCAAATTATTCCATCAAGTGTCATATGTTTATCACTAATCTAAGACTAAGTGCAATGATGGAGACTTATATGATACACGTATGACCAGTTAAATCCAAACAATATAACCACAATTTATAGTGCCCAACCATTCTTAAAATGCTTTATTTGATATATGCTTCTTCAAGGTTTTCATTTTTATGTACACATAAGATATAAGAAAAACTCAATAAACCATTATTGGTGACTGAAAATTCGCGCATTAGTGAATTGTCCTCTTCAATTTGGAATACCAATTCTTTACAATTTTGTATTTAATAGAGCTACTTCCCAACGAGTTATCAATTTTAAAACTGCTCCTAATTGCTTAACTTTAAAATTTTAAGGACTTCTAAATCATTATATCAAAAGATATCTCAGTTTATAAGAGTTACATTATAAAATTTGGTTTAAAAAAATGAAAAAAGAAAAAAATTTGTTTAATTAACATAACCCCCTTTTTCGACAATTTTGATATTATTTTATACATAATATGTCTCATTTGTATCCATTCAATACATATACTATACAACAAAACACAAATAAGCCTTTGATACACGGTCCAAGTGTTTAAGATCAAGAAAATAGAAGATCCAACCAAATCATAACAATTGCTATATCAATGAAACAGCAATGGTATGTCCTACTTTCATAATTCCTCATGTATTGGTATGGGACCATTACATACGAGATTTTGCCCCTTTTTCTTAGAGTGTGAACCGATTTTATGGAGTTTTGGTTTTCCTAGGAACAAATTCTGAAAATTAATTTATATGCTGCTTCTGTATAATGTATACCATCCCAGCTGATGGACGTTGATGGATTACTACAAGCACTAGCAAGTGGTGTTCCACAATTTGCTGATGCGTTAAAGTTGTGAGGTCCTCCACCACCACAACATGCCTTAAAAATATCACCAGAAAATCCTGCAATCAACACATCATGTGACGTATAGAATTCGATTTTTCTAAACACATAATCATGGAATTAGTGTCTCATAAAATATTTTAATGTTGATTGTTCAGGTTTTTTTAACATTGTCAACTATGTATGTTGACTGTATTTTACATAGAGGAATATAGCTGCTTAGAACATATGGATAGAAACATGGTATCCAGGAAAAAGTTCATCATAATTATGATTTACCTAATTGAACATTAATTTATTGTTAAATCCACATTTAATAACTTAGCAAATACACGTAGTTGTCATATTAATATGTACTTTAAGCAATACCAAAAGGTTCACTGTAGGGGAAAATCTAAAACTGATATGGTATTATATGAGCATACGTTATATTACAGATCTCCACTACCATTCCCAATGTACTAGCTGTCGGGTTAATGTTGGTTAATGTAACGAGTGGTATCCGAATTTTGATAAAATATACAATTAAATACGAAATTTTAAAATTAATCAATTTAGTACTTGAATTTGATATTAATCAATTTAATATTTGAAAAACTTTAAAATTGATCAATTTCATACATGAAAGAACTTAACAAAAGTTCAATTGATATACACGAGAAATTAATGCAATTACTAAATTGATCAATTTCAAAACTTAGATACTAAATTAGTTATATTTTGTCAAAGTTAATATATGATATATACCATTATGGCATTAACCCACTAGCTGTTGTTACAAAAGAAAAATAGAATTGTTTAGTGAATTGGCAACTAGAACGCAATTATTTCTCAATCTTAAGCAGCCGATACTTACTATCATAGTTTTTATTTTCGCTTTGCATTTGGTTTATACAAATTGAAATAGCATTTAGTTTTTATTATCATGGAATAACTTTTCATTTGTTTAGTTTGAAAAAAAGTTTACTATGACTAATAATGCTTATTCCATTTAATGTGTAATAGATTAAAAATCTCTATTTCTTCCTTTCATTGGAGAAATTACTATTCTTTATGCAAAGTATATTTTTTCAAAAAATACCTCCTATAATAAATTTAAGGAGTTAATTTCTCTTTCTAGCTTTATTCTATTATAATAAACCAAACTAATATCGCATCATATATATCTATACTATGATATATGTTGTTTGTTATTGGTGTTAAGTTATTGTTAGTAAACATAATATTGCAATTATTACTCTAATCAAGATTAAGGAGAGAGATTAAATAAACAAACCGTATTTTTTTGGAGATTTATAGAGACGCAAGGTAGCATGGAAATAATCCAGATAGCTTATTGTGGTTTTCGGATTACGTTCTCGTAATTGTTGCAGCTTCTTCTGAAGATGCTTATTGTGAAATTCCGCAAACTCATTCAGCCATTTTATACAGCCACAAGAATCGTATTGTCCCTTATTTCCCGTTTGAAATAATGTTAAGTATGCTGGCAAGCATCCAATGGGAAAATTTCCTGGAACCCATACTGTCTTGGCCCCCATGTTTATTAATACCTGCATCATAAAAAATATTTATGGAATACAAGAAGACATTGACATATTTAAGGACTCAGAGAGTGTGAGTCGGAATAAATTGTTGAATAATCAGATTATGAATTTTGGTTGCTATTATTTTTCCTACTCGAGATCAACTTAATTGTTCTTCACCCAATTTGTCTAGTCAAGTTTGTGCAATAAATAATCTAGTAGTTTATTACCCAGTGATGCACATAGGCTTCATAGTGTATATATCTCAATTAGCTCAGGCGTTAAATTTAGACAAAAGTAATTAAGTTGGATATAGATATCAACATACTTGAATTAGAACAGTGTCTTTTTTCAAAAAATAAAAATAAAAATAAAAAAATAAAAAATCGATCTAACTCAAGCTCATTCAGTACCATTTAAACCAGATTCGAGTTTCTAAACACAATTACGATTAAATTTTGAATTCTAACTTAAACTCAAGTTAAATGCAAAATATTAATCACGAGAATGTCGATACATACTTCGCACCTGCAGCCAGCAATTTGATTAACGACAAATGGCACAAGTTGTTGAAGTTCTTTAAGGCTCCATTTTAGCTAAGAACCCGTAATTGTAGTCATTGCCACCGATTTCTCCCATGAGAACAAAGATCTGCCTAGATATGCTTTGGCATTCTGTCATATCCAGTACCATTTAACATATTAATTAATGCAATACAATTATATTATTAGTTGATTAATAAAATATTATTTAAGAAATTAAAGTGTAATTAACAAATATATTTGATATTATCTTAGCTACAAATACCAAATATCATTACATATATTTGTATATGCACATTATCTAGTAGGAGTAATAAATTAATTTTGCATGCATAATAGTACAATAATATAGTTCATAAAATAACTACCATATATATTTATTATGTACATCGACACACAAAAGGAAAAAAAAAAAGATTTATTAATACTAATACACCATATATTCAAATGATCAATGCAAATATTATTTGATAAATAATGATAATAGTGGATATTTTAAAAATCTACGTACGTTCAGATTAAACCACACTTACATGTACTAACGTGTTTATATCATTGAATCCTTTCAAGTATTATCACGTAGCATGATAGTTCAAAGATAGAGACTTAAATACCCGAAGATGTCTGCAAAGTATGGCAAAGATTTTGGAATAAGCCAAGTTGGGAATCCAGAGAAATATTGGGAAACATCGTTTGCATTCCTTTTCCCTGAAGAAAGCTGTATTTAGTGCTGTTGCTCCGCGAAGGCTAATTTACCCCCTTCGCAAAATACTTGATCCATTGCCTAAAATGGTGTACTAGGGCCAACCCAAGATCTTGAGCTACATTGTAATCAAAAAGAAAATCACTAAAATCTTAATACATATAAAAATTTTGTGAATACAATGCTTTATTTCATTGGTCCCTTCATATTGTAATAATAAAATAAAAAAAAAAAAATAAATGGCTTGTGAAGACTATATTAAAACTATGGAAACCTCTAGATATCTAGAATAGCATATTTACAACTTTTAAAATGTTAATAACAGTAATATATTTTCTCACTGTGGTGCCAAGTCAAGTCTTCCTTGTAAAATATAAAGTAGCAATTTCTTTAGGTTCATGCAGTTACTTCATTTGGCTATAATGATCTTAAAATCACAAATCAATCTAAACACCTTAAATTAGATATGTCACTATGTGCAAAACTAATTACAATATGTAGAAGATGATTTGGCATTGTATTGTGGAAAAGAAGTTTTCCAATTTAAACATTTTTCCCAAATTAAAGTATGGTATTTTGAAAATTCATCATGTCTCGTCGTTTTTAATAGTTCTTTAGGAGTAGTTTCATGCAATTATCCAAAACCAAATAGATTTTAAAGAATGTGAAGATTGCGAATTTATATGTTTTATACTCACCAATGAAGTCAAGGATGAGACGACCATCCGAACAACGACCGGTGGATGGTGGAAGTAGGTTTCCCCATAAGTGGTGAGGCAATGAATCCCGGTTTGCCGTTTGTTTGGCAACAGCAGCAGCAAGGTTGCCGGTGTCGCTGATTGAATCTCCAAAGCTAATGATCGAATTATAGCATGTTGCTAGGGTATGTGGTATGAATGGAATTGTAAGAATGAACATTTGATATAGTCGCATGGTGATGGAAGTCATTGGAAGAGTGTGTTGTAAGAAATCTTTCACAGTAGAGTTAGAGACTAGCGGCCTTTTTAGAGCATGAAGCATGGGATCACTTTGTAGGTAAGCTATAACTTTTCCAATATGTGTGTCCACTTCTGTCGGATGGATTTTAGTAGAGTTTGATGTTTCAGTGGTTGTTTATTGTCGTCAGATATTGTGGCATGTCGCTCATATGGTAAATGCAAATTGAAGATTTCGTCCATTCAAATTCAAGAATTTAGTTAAACAAAGAAATTAATGTACGGCAAAGTAAAAGGATTGGAATATGAGACTAGTGAGCCAATCTCAAAATGGGACAGATTAAAAGACATCAAACCAACATTAATATATTCAAAACCACATCTATGTTATTTTTATCTAAAGGAAAAGGTATGGTTTTTAATTGTCTATAAAAGCAGCAGCAGCAGCAGCCAAATAAAAAAAGTCATCAAAGCTTATCCCTCTTTTATATTGCAAAACTTATCTAATGAAATTTTAAATTAATTTTTTTATTCATCTATCCTTCTCTTTGCATAAATTTATTTGACAATCATCAAGAAAAAGATATAATATATTGCATAAAATAAAAATTTATAAACTTTTAGCAGATCCAAGCAATAATAATGGTGACCTCTATATTTGAATGATGATCATGATAAAATATGTTATTTTAACATTAAAAAACTTATGATATTTATTATAACTTCCACTCTTCAAAAGTAATTCTTACTGTGACAAATTGGGCATATCATTGACATCTTTAAGATAAACCTAAGTAGTTATAGTGGGGCAATTATTAGTGTAAACAATTATACATTATTGTTAAAATCTCAAGTCAATTATATGATTATATGAATTTGTCATTTTATAAGTTTTTTTTTTACATAAAATGATGCGAAATTATTTATGTGCAGACTTTATATAGAATTATGAATTTAAGTATATAAATTTATAACCTTATGATCATGTTGATTCCATACAATTTCATACTATCAACTTATTTCATGTATTCCAATGAAAATTAAAATGGTAAGCTTGACAACCATGTAGTTATGATACTTTTTGTCCAATAAAATAGAGATATTATGATCAAGGAGTTTCACTGTAAGCCCTTAGATTTTTTGGTAAATATAAATAAATCTTAAGAACAGAAAGTCAAATCGAAACCCTAAAATCAACCTAGTTTTATGTTAGTCTAGTGAATCTAGAATTAGGCAATCCTGCGCGCAAAGCCTAAAAATAATAAAAATGAGATAATTTTGAATTATAGTTCGGAATTATATAAGAAAGCTTAAAAAGATCAGATTCGCTAAAATTTAAATCGTATCAAACTCAAACGGGATCAGTTTCTAAAATTAGGATCTTGACAAGTAAAATAATGAAAATATTTTGATAATACCATTAGACTCTTAAAAATATAAGATTTTGAAAATATCAATTTTTAAATTTTTCGGTAACTAAAATATCTTATATAACCCGTTTACACGTATTTTCATTACTACCGGCATTTTAATTGACTAATCTACTATTCATAATACTATTTATTACTATTTCACTATCTTTACTTTTTCTTACAACCTATTCTTACATACTACCACACCTATTCCTTATAATTTACCTTTCTCATACACCTTTAATCATATTACATCTTATACATTATTACTTTTTATTACAAAAAATACAAAACAATCAAATCCGTCTCTCCCCCTCTCCAAAACCGGTACCTACACCCATACACACATCCTTATTTTTTCCTTTTTTCATTTTATTAAATTACATCTAATTTCTACTCCAAAACTCTATAAATATCCCTTCCCTTCTTTATTTTTTCACACATCTCATTTTTCCTACCAAAACTCTACCAAATTCTCTCTCCAAGTTTTCTTCCAAACTTTCTCTTCTCTGCACAAAACCACTACCTACATATTACTACAACACCACCTTTTTTCTTCTTTAACAAATATATAACCTCAAGTAAAACTTATCATATTTACTCTTCATATTCATGTAACTTAGTATGAGCTTAGTGTGTGTTTCCTAGGATTATAGTGTTAAGGAAGCAATAATATGTTCATGTTTTGTTCTTGTTCATGCATAAAATTTCTTTATATTATTATATTTTATTGTTGTTATATTGTTATTATTGTTATTATTATTACTCTAATCTAACTTCCATATGTTATTATATATACTTATGTATATATATTTCTTAAAGCCTAAGTGCTCACTAACCTAACATCTTATTATTATGCATTTTCTTTTCTTTCTTTTTTTTTTTTTTCTTTTTAGGACTAGTCTATTTTTAGTCCCAATAAGTCTTGATGAAGCTAAGGCTCCTAATACTTGACCTTATTGTTATGATTATTTGTTTCTTATATCTCTCTCTATCTTATTATGTGATATTCTCATTTTTCTCATAACTACATATTTTCATTCATTCATAAACATATTAATTTTGTCTCAACAAAAAGGAGGAGTTTTTCTTTAATAAAATGAGACTAAACTCTATCTAAAATAATTTTTTGTCACTTAGCAAGGATTTTTCCATCAAAGGACTTAAATGTTATTATTAATAAATTCTTTTAAAAAACTTAGACAATCCCCTCATACAACTTTAAGGTATCAACAAAGAGGATTTTTTAAAGATTTAACTAAGTAGATACATACTCTCTTTTCAAAACAATAACACGAAAATTTTAGTTTAAAACTTTAATGTTGATAATTCTTTATTATAAAAATTCTTCATAAAAACTTATTTATAAGATTTTTACCTACTTCATGATAAAAACTAGGAATTAGACAAGTTTTCAAGATAAAATAGGAATCAACTCACTAGTTTATAAAACCACTTAGAGAAATAAAATTTGCTAATAACATAAGAAAGTAATTTTCTAAATGGTAACTCATTTTCTAAGAGATAGGATAAACATTAGACATTATCAACAATTTAAGAAAATTTTAAAGTTCTTTCTTTTCGAATAAAATTGGTCGGAAACTTAAAGACCAAATTTTATGGTTGAAATTATATTTAAAGAGTTAGAAATAAAATATAAAAGAAAAACACTTATTTATAATGACCCAAGAAATTATAGTTTTCTTTCAAACCATTTAAGGAGAAAATTTTCAAAGTCCAACTTTTCAAGCCTGTAAAACAAGTTATTTTATGAAAAATAATTGTAGAGACAACACCAATGAAGTCATGCATAAAGTATGAGTCTATTTATGTATCGAAAAGATTTTTCAACCACATACATATCTATATATTTAGTTAAGGATTTTTTAGAGAAGAAAAGTTTGGGAAATGCTGTTTTCAAAGGTTGAGAATTCGTCAAGAATCTACACCCTACTGTTCCAAGGCCTAAATAACCTTTTATGAGAAAAACAACCTTAGAAATAGATAGATTTTTTTGAGTAGGTAGAAAATGACTGACAATATGCAAAATTCCAAGTTAAAATGAGCAAATTATAACCATTTTAAGTTGGAATTTCCTTAAAACCAAAATTTGACGAATTCAATAAGATAGAGTTAGAAAATTTAAGTAGATCTTAGATGAAATACTCATTTTGGGTATTTTTTTTGTTTAAGTTACGAGGACCAAGACCTTCTCTTTCTCAAGGATTACTTCGACTGATAAACATCACTATGGCCGAGTGAGTTTTTCTTTATGTTTTATGTATTCAAGCATGTGCTTGAAGAATAGAGCACTAGATATTAGGAAAAGATAAAAATTGATGTGCATGCATGTTATCATAGGAGCTATGTATGTGATTCGTTATGTGTGATCAATAAACGATAAGTATATCGAAACTCCATTGGTTGATTAATATAAATTGTCTCTGTATATATTGTTGTGTATATTGATTGATTGCCTTAAATGAATTATTATCGGATCGGAAATTCCTTATAACTAAATTGATCATGCATATCATTTAGAATATCATCTTCGCATTTTTACTACTACTCCTCAGCATGAGACCGAAAAGGTAAGTTGTCTAGCTACATCTTAAGGAATTAAGACGTTCGAGGAATACAACCTCATAGTGTAGTCGAACCGAATCGATCTCTTTGGGTAAGGAAAGCCCGGAGACAAGTAATACGATTGATTGGAATCCCAAGACGCGTGCAAATTTCAAAGAGGTAGATTATGACCCATTTAAAGCATTCCTTAACCTACAATGGAGGGGTAAATCCATTCTACATACAAAACCAGATAGTCGTATGTATTGTTTAATCATATGATTGTTTGCATTTCATATGTTTGTTTAATGGACTTGTTTGAATGTTTGTTATGAGTACTTTTGCTTAAGGATTATCTCACTAAGCTAGTTATGCTTACTCCCCAATAGATTTATGATATTGCAGGATCTTTGTTTTTGCACCCAAGACCATCCTGATTGTCCAAGTAGAACCTATGTTTTTAGGGTGCTTTTGGAGGAATTCTATTTGAAGACTTAGATTGGATTTCCTTTAAAACCTTCTAGTTTAGCTAATTGTTTTAGTAAGACTATGCTATTATGGAGATTTATCAGGAGAATGCCCCGTAGAAGTCGTAAGACATTTTATTTTGATGAATTTTAATAGTATTGCATTGAATGTTCCACTGCCATTATCTTAAAATGCATAACCCCATCGGTCTCCCTTTGTTGTGAACGTATGAATTGAACCAATATGAAAGCTTTCGAGCAACCAAAGTAGTATTACTGTATCTTTTATACAAAATTATGTGAATCATTTTAGAGGTTAGAATTTTTTTTTTTTTTTTTTTGTAAATCAAACTCCAATAATTGTGAATGTCATGTCTCGACGGGTATCCTAAACGTGACAACCCATCGTACATTTAAAGCATTCCTCAATTTTTAATATTATGTACGATGGGTTGTCACGTTTAGGATACCCGTCGAGGCATGACATTCACAATTATTGGAGTTTGATTTACAAAAAAAAAAAAAAAAAAAAAAAATCTAACCTCTAAAATGATTCACATAATTTTGTATAAAAGATACAGATATTTGCTTGAAGTGTTGTTAATGCTCTTTCTATTTTTACGTTTGTCAAACAACTATAAATGCACATTTTTGTAAAAATAATCAATTTAAGTGCGAAAACCACTAGCAAGTGCACCGACTGTGCAAGTATAGCTAAGCAGAAGTATTCAAGGCCATGGTCCATAAGGAGCTAAACAACTAAGTACTAGATTATAGTAGTATTACTCTAAGCTAAGCAACCAAAATGGAGTTTGAGGTTCCTATATTAATTAAACTACTTGAAACTACCACTACAAATTATGTCTAATTCAACACTAAAGACTAAACTAATGCTATAACTATGAGGTAAAACTCCTTTAGTAAATAGAGATGGGATTATGCAATGGTTTTGGTTAGGATTCCCATTCATTGCTTTGTAATTATAATCGGGTTTGTTCATTTAGATTTTGATTAAACTCACAAGAATTTGTTTTCCTTTCGAGTTGCAAGATTCTAACTGTAGCATGGGTATCCCTCTCGAGTGACCCATCTATAATCATTAGTTAAACAAGATACTCCTCTCACAAGCCATGTTATTTTAATTGAAATTATGGTTCAAGCACATATCTGTGCCAATAAACCATAATTTCAGCCACATTAAGAACGTGAGTTCTATCACTTGAGCCAAAATAACACATGTTCGTGTCAATTTCGAAGTTGTATTTTCTATTTCAATCGAGTTTTAGAATCTCTCACGAGTATCTTAAGCTCTAATTTACAAGAAATTTATAGACAAATTTTTACCTTGTAAATATTGAAATAGAAATAACCAAAATTTCATATCAACGGGACCGGTTAAAAAATATTAATCAACTACTTAGAAAATCCACAAACACATCACATAATCTCACCAGATAAATCTAGCTCATACTAAAAAGTGAAATTTCATTCATAATAACTTGAACACAGCTCATTACAAAGGATAAAGGAGAGGAAATACCTAGAAGTTATTGAATGTCTTCTCATAACTTTAGTATCCAACCGCACTATGAATGTGCTTAATGAACATTATTTTATAAACACTTTCAAAACTAAAGATATTGATATGAAAGATTTAAACCTAATACCCTACCCTAAAATATCTTTTAAATTATTCTTATCCTTCCTTTTTCCTTTTCTTTCCTCTGTTTTTCCATTTTCTTTTCTTTTTCCTTTTCTTTCTATGTTTCTCTCATTCTCTTCTTTTCTCTCTTCCATCTTTTAAAATCTATCCCAAAATCTCAGTTTCAATAAGAATCAAAAGAGAAAAAAGTTACAGAATAAAATAGAAGATGGAAAGTAAGATCATGGTAAGCTCAACAACAAGAAAAGAAGCTCAAATAGGTAGGATTTCCTAAATATGTAAGTTAAGTTATTTTTATTGTACTTTATTTGTTGTTTAAGCATGAGAATGATAGAATAAAGCTAGATCTAAGTAGAAGTTGTAATAAAGCTGATAAACCATAGATATATGAGCATATAAGTTAGAATCTAGGTTAGTGTACACATGCATAGGTTAGATAAATCATGACATGATTTAAAGTTAGATGAAGTAAAAATACGTGTTTTAAAAGTGTTTAAGTAAAGATATAAGTTGTGTGTTACTATTAGCATGCTAAGTGTGGAGTTGTGATGCAAAATAGGTAATTAAATAAGTGAAGTTTTTGAAGTATAAAATAGGGCAAAGAGCATGGGGGAAACAAGGGCAGCCATATTAGTCGTGCTCTTTGTTTTTTACACGTCAGAGAAGAAAAATGGTTGGAACATGGTCACCCTATCCAATCATGCTTCTCTCTGTTTAGTTTTGCGTGTACATTCCCAGAACAACACAGCTAGAACATAACGTGCCCTATCCTATAGTGTTTCTCTATAATCTCTTAAGAAAATCAGTGAAGAACGAGAAGAACATGACTCACCCTATGTCAAAGTGCTTCCCTTTGTTTCTAAATCAAACAAAATACAACAGGAACAAGGCTCCTATACCTGCTTGTGTTCCTTATATAAAAAAATAATAAAATAAAAATCAAATCAAATAGGTAAATTATAGTTAATATGTTATATTAGTTAAATGATATAATTAAGAATGATTTAAGTGAATTAATGGGTTTAATAACAAGTTAGATTTAACATAGATTTAAGCATAAAATGAATCTTAAGTATAAAATGAACTTAGTTAATAAATCTAAGTTCAACTTGACTAAATAAACTTCAATAAGCTAAAATGAATTAGATTAATTAAGTTTAATCAACTTGACTTAGTAATTGAATTGAGTGATTAATTATAATCAATTTGGCTAGATTAAGTTAAAACGGGTTTAATAACTATTAATTGGCTTAGACTAATATGTTAAGATAAACCATAAATAATATAAGGAATATATTGTTTCAAATGTTTAGAAAATGAGTATTTTTGAATATGAATGTTTTGATGATGTTTTTATAAAAAATGACTATAAACAAAGAGAAAAGAAATAATTTGACAAACAATAGAGAACTATCTGTATATTGGTGGGGTGATTTTCGCAACTATGATAAGGTTTTTGCTTAGTATCTAATCAAATAGGTTTTAAAATGAGTTTGATTTAAGTTAATAATTAATTTAAATTCTTATATATGTTTAATTTCATGAACAGATGTTTGCCCTTAATGTATCTTTTGAGATAGCCTCTAACCTATTCTCTTTCTTTGTTTGGATTACAAATATGATAGGTACCCAATGACATGCTCTTTGGTTATTTAAGATAGGCATACATCCTAAAATAGTTCTAGATATATCCTAAATCCTCACCTAAGTTAGGAATTTAAATTAGATAGATTAAATAAATCAATCAAATTATAGGATGTAATTAGGCAAGTTGACATAATTAAATTAGTAATACACTAACTTGAAATTTGATATTTTGAATCCCTAAACCGCTAAACATAATATTTAAATATTTAGTGGATTCTTAAATCCCTAAGCTTTAGCCGAAAAATTTCATATCCTTAACTCCCATCGATTTTAAAATCACTTAACTATTTAATAATATCAATTCTTAAGCCAAAGCTCAAATTGAATATCAATTTGATCTAAACTAAGCTCATAAATTAAATCCTTATTTTAAGTTCTTAATTCCTAACCTATAGATTTTCAAATCATATGCTAAACACCTTCAGAATTAAAAATATTGATCTTAAATGTCTAAACCCAATACCTTTATCTTAAAATATCCTAAAAATTCTTATCCTTTCTTTTTCCTTTTCTTTTCCTCTGCTCTTCTTTTCTTTTTCCTTTCCTTTTATGGTTTCCTTCTCTTTCTCTTTTCTCCTTCATTTTCTCTTCACTTTCTTTCAATTCATCACTTCAAATCTCAATTCCAAGTGCATCAAAATAAATTGAAGTTAGAAAAGCAGATCAGAAGTGGAAATCATGTTAGAAGTAACTTCAATATCTAAAAGGTGGTGGTAGAAAAGAAGATCAAGTAACTACGATTTATCAAACAAGCAAGTTGTTGTTTTTATGTTTTGATTATTTTATAATCATCTATATGATGATTTAATACTAGTTACAAGTAGAGATTAAGATGAAATATGTAATCTTGTAATATATGAAGTTATATGCTAAAAACCTAAGTAAAATCATGCATATTAGAATTAAGATTTTGATGAATCATGAAGTAAAAACAAGTATATATATGTTATAAATGATGATTCTAAGCTTATATGTTGAGTATAAGATGTTAGATGTTGATATATGATGTAAAATAAGTAGTAAAATAGGTTGAGTTTTCAAAACACAAAACAGAGCAAATAATACGAGGGAAACATGGGAAGTTGTATTTGGTCATGCTCCTTCGTGGATTTCAAAACAAACAAAATTTTAATACGTGAGAAGAAACACGACTGGAACATGTCTTGACCTAGTGCTTCTCTCTATTTCATTTTACAAACACATTTCTAGAATAGCATAGCTAAAGCACAGCCTCTCCTATCTCCCCATGTTTCTTTCTGTTTCTCGTGCATGTAAAATGTCAAGAAAAAATACAGTTATAACATGGCTACATGTATTTGACCGTATTTCTCTCTAATCCTAGCACGTTCATTGTAACAAGAGGAACACGGCAAGAACACGACTTAATGTATCTCGCCATACTTCTATCTGACCATGACTTATTTTTTGTCATGTTTCTTATTTGTTTTCAATTTAAGGAGAAACATGACTGGAATACGGCATGTTGCATCTCAAACAAAAATGGAACAAAGACATAACAAATATATTTAAGATATTAACAAGAAAAAGAAAAATCCAACAATCCTAATAAACTGAAGAAGTCTTCAACGTTTATCTTGTGTCAATTTTATTGCATCCGAAGGGCAAAAAAGCGGTAAGTTGTAGTTTAGGGATTTGCAAAGCCCCATCCAGTTGAGCTCTTTGTTATTTGTAGATTGACTTTCTAGGCCTTGTGATATTTTTTTCATAATACTGTTTCTCCTTCTGTGGAAAAAGAAAAAAAAACAAGTAACTTTAAGTATAAGATTTGGTAAGTAAATGTAGATTGAGTACAAAAAGTAATAAAAAATCGAATGCACATCTTTTAAAAACTTTTCTAACCTTTATAATGACAAGGAATTATGAAAATAAAAATAAATTACATAAAAAATATAATAGGTAGAAGACCCCTTTTTGTTTGTTAAGTTTTTTAATACCTTCTTACACTTCATTTTATTTTTTAATTTTTTTATATATTTTCTATATATATATATTTATTTATTTATATCAATCAAGAATAAAATCGTCATATAGAAATTTGAAAGCACAAAACAATACAAATGTTGTATATCGAGGCTATTAGCCGCCTATGGGAAAGATTTTCTCCACATATCGAGGCTTTTATTTGTCCATATGAAATTTACCGAAAATGTTAGAAAATCCCTCACGAAAACAGTCTTATATGTTTGTTTGTTGAAGTATGACAATAACAATTCTCCCTACAAAAGTGCCTTATGGAAAAATCCCTGAAACTAAAGAAAATTTTACTCATAATGAAATAAGATACCATAATATTTTATCAATTCTCCTGTATATCATCTCAATTTACTCTATTGTCGGATCACTAACCTAACATATTTTGAATTTCTGGCTCAACAAATAATGTTTTACATTATTGATGAGTCTGTTTATAAGTTTAACCACGTATCTACTCACGAAATCAGAGCTTATTCGTAAGCTATTTTTTAAGCTTAAATTAGAACTTAAATTTAGTTCGTTTAGATAATCAAACTTTATTTCAAAGTGGATAACAAATTAGTTTGTAATCTAGTTATTCTCTCTAAATCATCTATCAAATTTCATCTGCTTGCCGCTTCTCTAAAACCAAGTGCAATTATTGAAACTTACATGATGCACGTATGACCATTAAAATCAGAACAATACATCCATAGCCTATATTGCCCAGCTATTCTCTTTAGGAGTTTTTTTAATAGGTGAGCTTATGCTTCATTTGATATATGCTTCTTCAAAGTCTTCATTTTAATGCTTACATAAAATTTCACTAAAGCTCAACCAACCATTATTAATGACCGAAAATTCACATATTTAAGAATTAACACTTCAACATGGTGTATAAATTCTTTAAAATTATGTCCATAATAGAGCCATTGCTCAACAAGTTACCAAATTTTGAACTGGTCCTTATTGCTAAACCTTAAAATTTAAAGGAATTTTATGTCATTACATCAAAAAATATCTCAATTTTGAAGAGTTTCCATTATAAATATTAGAAACAAAAGTTAAAAAATTTGCTTGATTATCTTAACAAATTTGCTTGATTATCTTAACCCCTTTTATGACAAATTTATATTATTTTATATATAATATGTCTTATTTGTATCCTATATAGAGCACATTGAATCTTAGAAAACTAATAATAATAATAATAATAATAATAATAATAATAGCATTTCTTGTTTTATTCAATATTGAGAAAATATCTTATATTTTAGTTTGTTCTTCCCGGATATAAAACTAAATTAAAGATACAAATCCAAACTTCCTCCTATAATTGGAATTGAAGCAACAATAGTTTGGAATCACTACTAAAAATTTGATCAATGGAAGTGAAAAATAGAGTACGTTTTGCCTCCAACTAAGATACAGAAGCAAAAATTGCCTCTTTTCTTTAATAAGTGGCGATTTTCGCCAGTTTAAACTTAAGATGATTGGGCCTGTAATTGAAGGGGGGCTTGGTGGTTTTAGCCCGATCCCTTAATGCCTAATGGATCTCTTTCATGTGGGGCCTTGGGTACAGGCTTGTTCCCTAATGCTGAAGCTTGTGAATTTGCAGTAGTTTCTCTGGGTCTTAAGATGATTAAAGCTCAAGGGTGGTCTTATGTGCGGATCAAGTTTGATTGCATCAATTTGGTACGAGCTTTCAACGGATGTTCGGATGGGCTCCATTGGTCCTCTATGTCCTTTTTTGAGGAGGCCCAGTTTATTTTAAATTCTCTTAAGAATGTTAATATATCTTTTATGTACATCGGGATAAATGTAAACGGTGTTATAAATTAGGTAGCTTTATTTTTTAGAAAAATAATGCATCCTTATAATTATAATTAGTGGATATTCATCTCATCCTTTCTCCTAAAGCTACTTGTCTTTGATTTTTCTGATTTGATCACTCCAGTTTGTAATCCTTTGGACACTAGTTAACAATAAATATATCTGATGTTTTGACCGGCAAAAAAAAAAAAAGAGGAGTCTAAGATGACCATCTTACTAATGTGAAATTTTAAGGTGAAACATTCACTTTACTAGGTCAAATGAGGCAAAATTTGATCTACTAAGACGAAAAAATTCGCCTATTTAGCCCACCTTACTACTAGTGAATTGTGATGCTCCCTAGGCATTGATTTGCAAAGTATTCTTTCTGTTTGTTTGGGATAATTATCGGACAAACCCTGGATTCATTCATTTTGCTTATATGTTCGCAGACTGTAACCAGTAAGTGCTTATACAACTAATCACAAATAGGCCTTTGATGCACTGTCCGAGTGCTTAAGCCAAAGCAAATAGATGATCCAACCAAATTCTAACAAACAGCAGTGGTATGTCTCACATACTTCCATAATTCCTCATGTTTCGGTAATACCCTTTACCATTACATACGAGATTTTGCCCCTTTTGTGTGAACCGAATTTACAAAGTTTATGGTTTCCTCGAAACAAATTCTGAAAAAAATCAATTTATATGCTGCTTCTGTCAAATGTATGCCATCCCAGCCGATGGACGTTGATGGGTTACTACGAGTACTTGCAAGTGGTGTTCCACAATTTGCTGATGCGTTATAGTTGTGCGGTCCTCAACCACCACAGCATGCCTTAAGAACATCAACAGAAAATCCTGCAATAGTCATAAAGTTACATTTAGAATTCGATTTTCTAAACACACAAGCATGGAATTAGTGTCTCATATAATACTTTCATGTTGATTATTTAGGTTTTTCAATAGCTTCTTAGAGCATATAGATCAGAAACATAGCATCCGGGAAAAAGTTCATCATAATTACGATTCGCCTAATTTTGTCATTAATTTACTTTTAAACCCACATTTATTAACATAGCAAATGCACGTATTTATCATGTTGATATGTACTTCAAGCAATATCAAAAAGTTGGGAGCTTCTACTATCTCATTAAATAAATATAATAATCAAAACATTAACTATTTTAATGGATCGATTACGATTAGGTACGTGCGAGCCATTAAATAATAACGGAATCATAAAATTTTTTCAAAATATTCATGGTAAGGGAACATCTAGAATAAATATGGTATTATATGAGCATAGGCTATACTACATGTCCCCACTACAATTCAAACATAGGGGTTTTTTTTTTTTTTTTTTTTTTTTTTTTTTTTTTTTTTTTTTTTTGTGGATGGGCATAATATACTAGCTATTATTACAAAATAAAAATAGAATTGTTTAGTGAATTGGCAACTACCATGCTATTATTCCTAAAATCTAAGCATTCGCATTGCTATTGATCATAGTTGTTATTTTCACTTTGAGTTTGTTTATATAAATACAATTAGTATTTAGATTTTACTAACAGGGAACAACTTTTCCTTTGTGTAGTTCGTAAAAAACTTTAACATACCAAATGTCTATTCTATATATCATGCAATACATTAGAAATGTTTATTTTATCTTTTTCAGTCTTATTCTATCCCAACCACAAGATGCTTATTGTGAAATTCAGCAAACCTATTTAGCCATTTTATACAGCCACAAGATTTCCTGTCTTGGCCCCCATGTTTATTAATACCTGCATCATAAAAATGTTATGGAATAAAAGACGACAATGACATATTTAGATTATGAATTTTGATTGCTATTATTTTTTGTACTTAAGTTCAACCCAATGGTTGTTTGCCCAGTTAAATTTGACCAACAACTAGTAGAATACTCGGCCAAAAAAAAAAAAACTGGTAGAATGGTTTTTCGTGTCGTGTACATAAGTTTCATCATTTTAAATTGGATTAACTCATGAGTTTAATTAAGCTTAAGTTAAATTTAGATATTAGCTGAGATTAGGTCACTCTTTAAATTAGAAGATTTTTTATTTCTTTTTAAGAACAAAAAAAAAATGATAATCCATCTCAATCTCATTCAATACCATTTTAAACCAGATTCGAGTTTCTAAACTCAATTACAATTAAATTTAAAAGCTCTAAATTGAACTTAAACTCAAGTTAAAATTCAATGTTATATCCTATTTGAACTCGACTGATTTACATTAACATATCATGAGAATGGTCGATTACATACTTGGGCACCTGCAGCAATTTGATTAATGACAAAGGGCGCGAGTTGTTAAAGTTCTTTAAGGCTCCTTTTAGCAAAGAACCCGTAATTGTAGCCATTGCTACCGATTTCTCCCATAAGAACCAAAGATTTGTAAAAAAATATGCTTTGCATTCTGCCAATTTCCAACAGCCATTTAACATATTAATTGCAATACAGTTACATTATGTACGTAGTTGATTGATTATTAAATATTATTTGAGAAATTAAAGACACAATAAATATACATTGATATTAGCTTAGCTTAATGAATGTCAAATATCATTACATATATTTGAATATGCACATTATCTAGTAAGAGTAATAATTAAATTTATGCATGCATAATAGCACAATAGATGGATTATAAAATAACTACCATGTGTTATTTTATGTACATTGTATATGACCACAAAAAAAAAAAAAAAGCATTTTATTGATACTAATACATCATACATTCAAACGAGCAAATACTGATATTATTTTAATAATTTAAATAATGATCATAGTGGATAGTTTAAAAAATCTATATACATGTCAAGATTTTAACCAAAACATAACATGCTTATTTATCACATAACATGCGTAGTTCAAGGATATGGGCTTAATTATCCGAAGATGTCTTGCAAAGTAAAGGCAAAAGATTTTGGAATAATCGAAGTTGGGAATCGAGAGAAATATTGGGAAACATGGTTTGTATTCCCTTTCCCTGAAGAAAGCTGGTATTCAGTGCTGTTGCTCCTACAAATGCGAAATTTACCCCTTTCGCAAAATTACTTGATCCATTACCCAAAAATGGTGGTACTAGCGGCAACCCAAGATCTTGATCTACATTGTAATCAAAAGAAAAGTCACAAATATCTTATATGAGTTAAAATTTTTTGAATTACAATGCTATTTAGCCATTGCTTCCTTCATATGGTATTAAAAGATCCAAAAAAAAAAAAAAAAAAAAGAATAAATGGCTTGTGAAGACTATTTTAAAACTATGCAAACACCCTAGATATCAAGAATGGCGTATTTATAACTTTTGAAAATATTAACACTGTATTATATTTTCTCAAGGTAGTACCAAGTCAAATCTTCTTTGCAAATAATATACAATTTGAAGAAAATTGTATGATTACTAATTTGCTAAATAAAAATTAAGCCAATGCAAATTATATAAAAATTAATATCAATATACTAATGTAAAATCATATTCAATAGACGTGATTTATGTTTTTGCACATAAATCGTATATCATATATGCGATTTATATACTTTGACATACATAAATCACATGCTATACATGCGAATTTCTATTAGAGGACATTGCTAAACCACATCTCGTTCATATGATTTATTTGTTAAAAATAAAATCATATATAGTAGATAGGATTTTGCAATGATAATTGTATAATTAAAATGATATCATTTGTATTTGAGTAATTTTTTTCTAGGTTCGGTAGACACGTGTTCCACTCATACCATTTGCTTATGGTTTTGGCTTATAATGATTGTTAAAACCAAATTCATCAAAACCCCATTAAATTAGATTATGTCACTTTGTGAAGACTAATTACAAGTATACATTTATATAGAACATTTATCTAATATTGCATTGTTGAAATAGAAGTTTTCTCTTTTAAACATTTTTCCCAAATTATAATTATAGCATATTAGAAATTCAGTGTTTCTGTCTTTTTCATAGTTTTTTAGTAGTTACATTGCAATTTATTCTTAAACTAGTACACTTTTGAAGAGTGTGCAGATTGAGATATTTATTGTTATACTCACCAGCGAAGTCGATGATAAGACGACCATCCGAACAACGACCCGTCGGGTGGTAGAAGTAGGTTTCCCCATAAGGTGATGAGGCAATGAAGGCAGGTTTAGCGGTTTGTTTGGCGATAGCAGTAGCGAGGTTGCCGGTGTCGCTGATTGAATCTCCAAGGATAATGATCGAATTATAGCATGTTGCTAGGGTATATGACATGAATGGAATTGTAAGAATGAACATTTGATATAGTCGTAGGGCGATGGAAGCCATTGGAAGAGTGTGTTGTAAGGAATCTTTCAAAAAGGATTGAGAGACTAGGGGCTTTTTATAGCATTTGGCACATGTTATAAAATATAAACTAATATTTTTATTTGTTTTTTTTTAGGTATTTTATCACTTGATAACATGGATGAATATTCATTGTACCATATTTGTTGTCACGTTACTGTCTTAGCAAATAATAATGTGCCATATGATATTGGGTCTATTTGAATTGTTGGATTTGTATTTGAATCGTATGTATATTTGATCTATATCTATAACTTATCTATATCATTTATGTATCATATCTATTTGGTGAGTTTTACGAGTAAAACTCTCAGTTTTTCATCGATATCTATTTCTTGACAAACGTATGTTTGAAATAATAAAAATATTATGCCAAAATAACCAGAATATGATAAACCAGACATACCCTAAATGGTTGTCTCAATTCATACTCATCAAAATCATCAGTTAAATATACTTTTCTAAGAGTTTATAATTTTATATTTTTTTTTAATTAAAATGGATGCAAAACTTATTAGTTGTAGACTTTAGGTCGAATTATGAATTTAGTTGTACGTTTCTACATATTTATGATTTTATTGGTTTTGCACAATTTTATACCATTTTATTAATTTTATGTACTCTAATAAACTGTAAACCAGTGATTTTGATAACCATGGTCTCAATTATTAAATAAAAAATAACTAAAATCAAATTATAACACATGACTCATTTTTATTTATTGGGATAATAATATGACAGTAAATTATGTATAGTAAACTTTATTTTTTATAACACTTGATAAGTATTGATTGGCAGAAACAAAACTAGAACAATGTTTTAGGAACAACAAACTTTCATTCTATAAATTAATTTGTACCTAGTCTTTTGACTGAGCATGTTGCTATCCAAAAATAGTGTCTCAATTATAAAATGACACGTAAATAATCATATAACTTAATATAATATTATTTATTAAAACTGTGATATGTTTAATCACGATTTATTACGATAGAATTGAGATAGCAAAATGAGCAGCAAATATTCGTCCCTTTTTTACATTGTCCAATATGGGTGTCCATTTCTCTCGGATGGATTTAAGTGCAGTTTAATGTTTCAGAGGTGGTTTCTTAGCCGTTGGATATGGTTGCATGCCGCACGTTGTACATACAAATTCAAGATTTGGTCCATTCAATTCAAGAATTTAATTAACAAAGAAATCAATGTACGACAATTTAAAAGGGTTGGAATATGGGACTAATGATCCAATCTCTAAATGGTACAGACGAAGGATTAAAAGTCATCAAACCATCACTAATATAATCAAAACCACATCAATGACAAAAATAATAATTATAATAATAATAATATATCATCATCATCATCATCATCATCATCATCAAAATCCACATCTATATTATTTTCTATCTAAAGGAAAAGACAAGGTTTTTGATGTGGTGTGTAGTGCAATGTAAATTGTATGTATGATTGTATTCGAATTCGACAGATAATTCTCTGAATACAGAGTACAAAGCTTGAATACAAGCCAATGATAACTTTCATACTTTTCTCTATATTCCATTCAGATTCGTCCCCATACATATATGATGTGAGAGACTATTTGTTATAACAAATCACATGGGTTCCTTGCCACATCACCAGAATTCCATGTGCCATTACAACAGAAAATAAAAGATACGTTAACTGAAATCTACTAATACTATTAACTATGGGCTTCCTTAATTATTTATTTTGTAACTGGGCTTCACAACCCAATCAGCCACACACAAGACACAGGTCCATCTTCCGGTCCAGCCCAGTCCGACAACAAGACAGAAGACACACGCACGCCACAAACACAACTCACAACTCCTCATTCGAACACTCTGCAAATCACTTTACCAAACCAAACCCTCCACGGAAGCTCTCGAGCCCTAATCCTTCTATCCACCCACATCATCACTCTCCCCTTGTGAAACCCTTGACCACAAGGGTAAGTTCTTGAACCTCAGTGCAAGATCGGAGTAAAACTCCCAAGTGGCATCCGTCGTTGGCCGTCCCTTCCACTGCACCAGTACCATGGTGTCCCGCTGGTCCCCTCTTCACCAAACGTCGCTCGAGATAGCCTGTGGGTTCCAAAGCTTGGTCGTCGACGAGAGGAACGATGGTGACGGCTGATCCTTGCATGGGATGTAACGCTTCAGCTGGGATACATGAAAGGTCGAATGCACTGTGGACTCCTCGGGTAAGTTTAGTTTGTACGCCACCTTTCCAATTTTGTCTATGATTTTATAGGGGCCGTAATATCGTGGTGATAACTTGTTGTCTGTGTGTTTGCGTAGGCTGTGTTGGCGGTACGGCTGGAGCTTCACCAAGACGAGATCCCCAATTTGAAAAACCCTGTCGCTTCGCTTGCGGTCCGCGATTGCTTCATCCGCCCTTGAGCTCTTTGTAAGTGAAATTTCAACATTTTAATTGCGTCTTCTCTGTCCCTTAGTAAAGTGTCAACGGCGTCATTCCTTGAATCTCCTGGGGTATATGGTAGATGTAGTGGGGGTGGGTATCCATATAGGATTTCGAAAGGAGTAGTGTTAGCTCGTGAATGATAGTTCGTGTTGTACCACCATTCAGCAGGGATAAATACTCACTCCATTTCTTCGGGTTTTCCCCAGTAACACACCTTAGTAGGTCTCCAAACATCGATTGACCACCTCGGTCTGTCCGTCAGTTTGGGGGTGGTATGCTGTAGATAGCCGTAGTTCAACCCCCTGTAACTTAAAGAATTCACCCCAGAATTGACTGATAAAAATTGGATCCCTGTCACTCACAATGGAGTTTGGGAGTCCATGTAGCTTATAAACATTGTCCAAGAACACACGAGCCACCTGTAAAGCAGTATAAGGATGAGTCAAAGCAATAAAATGCCCATACTTACTCAATCTGTCAATCACCACCATAATGACTTCGTTGCCATGTGATTTAGGTAAACCCTCCACAAAATCCATACTTATATCAGTCCAACACCCCTCTGGAATGGGCAGAGGTTGTAATAAGCCAGGGGTCGCCACATTTTCGTACTTGTACCTTTGACATATAGTACACTCCCGCACATACTGTCGCACATACCTCTCCATTCCTGGCCAAAAATAGACTGAGTTCAGTCTTTTAAAAGTGGCTTGTGACCCTGAATGACCTCCTAACACTCCATCATGATAAAGTGCGAGCAATTTTCTTCTCAGCTCTTCATTTGGACCAACCACTATCCTTCCCTTCCTTCGCAGAATACCCTGTGTTAAGGAGTAATTAGGGACTGCCTGTCCTGCCTTAAGTTTATGGATTAAGGCTTGATATCCGTGATTGGATACTATACTATCCTGTAATTCAGCCAATAACTCAGGAGCAGTAGTGACAGAGCGGGTAAGTGCTTTCAAATCAGCAAAACTCACTCTAGATAGAGCATCAGCAGCTCTATTAGTGACCCCACTCTTGTAGTGAATTTCATAATCCAACCCTAGGAATTTAGCCAACCAACCTGTTGACAAGGAGTTGTCACCCTCTGTTCTAGTAGGTATTTTAGGCTCTGGTGATCAGTTCGTATGATGAAATGCCTACCTACTAAGTAGTGTCTCCATTTGTCTACTGCATGCACTAAGGCTAACATTTCCTTCTCATAAATTGACAAGCCTTTCTGTTTTGTTGTCAATGCTTTACTCAGATATGCTATAGGATGTTTATCCTGCATGAGTACTGCCCCTAGACCTTCATCACTAGCATCCACTTCTAATACAAATGGTTTAGAGTAATCTGGTAATTTGAGAACGGGAGCTTGGGTTAAAGCGTTCTTTACCAGATTAAAGGAAGTTTCTGCTGAAGCATCCCAGGAAAAACAGTGTTTTTTTAGCAGTTGGGTGAGTGGTCTAGTGAGTGACCCATATCCCTTGATGAACCTCCTATAGTATCCAGCCAAGCCCAAAAACCCTCGTAACTGTTTCACATTTTTAGGTGTGGGCCAAGCCACCACTGCAGCAACCTTCTTTGGGTCAGTAGTAACCCCCTGTTGTGAGATTAGATGCCCCAAGTATTCAATCTGTGACACCCCAAATACACATTTACTCCTCTTAAGAAATAAACTTTCCTTTCTTAGTACATTCAGTACTAGTCGAAGGTGTTGGGCATGATTCTCTAGGGTGGTGCTATACACCAAAATATCATCAAAGAAGACCAGTACAAACTTCCTTAAGTAGACCCGAAACAAATCATTCATTAATCCTTGGAAGGTGGATGGGGCATTTGTTAACCCAAAAGGCATTACCATGAATTCGTAATGGCCTTCATGAGTCTTAAAAGCAGTTTTATACACATCATCAAGATTCATGCGAATTTGATGATATCCGGATCGCAAATCTAACTTGCTAAAGTAGCTTGCCCCATGTAATTCATCAAACAAATCTTCCACTAAAGGAATAGGGTATCTATCCTTAATGGTAAGCTTGTTTAGTTCCCGGTAATCCACACACATTCTCCAAGAATTGTCCTTCTTTTTCACAAGTACTACAGGAGATGAAAAGGACTATGGCTAGGTCTGATTGTACCTTGCCTTAACATTTCCTTAACCATCTCTTCTAGCACATTTTTCTGAGCAATTGAGTGCCTGTAGGGTCTCAAATTGATTGGCTGGGCCCCTTCCTTCAAGTGTATCTTATGATCATGCTCCCTCATGGTGGAAGGAGTTTAGGTTCCTCAAATAGGTCGTAGAATTCATCGATCAGCTCCAACAGTTCTGGATGTGTGAACTGTATATTCAGTCCATCAGCTCCTAATTCCTCAACTCTCACTAACCAACATTGTAGGAAAAAGGTAGAATTTTCTTTATCAAGCAGTTTTGTGAGATCCTTATGGTCAATAGCTGTCACTGTTTCCAGATTCCCTTGTAATTGGCACCACTGTTCGTTATGGAAAAATTCCATTGTCAAATTTTTGAAGTTCCATTTGATATCACCCAAAGTGGCCAACCACGGCATTCCCAACACCATATCGTATCCTTTAATTGGTAGAACATAGGCATCCAGTAGGAATATATTTCCTTGCAATTTCAATTCGAAATCTGGAATTCTGTTACGAGATTCCAAGCACGACCCATCCGCAAGCACTACCTTCAAAGGCTTGGTACTTTGGGTCTTGCATCCCAATCCTTGAACAACGTGTTCATCAAGGAAATTTAAAGAGCTTCCACTGTCAATTAAGACATTAAGGCTTCGCTTTTTGTGCTGGCCACACATCCTCATAATACCCACGTCACTGTCACTCCCCAGTGTACAAAGAGTAAGCTGGGATAAGTCCTCTTCCAAATTGGCCACCTCGTCAGTTGCCATTCCTTCCCCACTGTTACCATCCTCCATCTCCTCTACTATCATGGTCCTCAAACCCTTTTGCTTGCACCTATGACCTGGTCCAAATGGTTCATCACACCAGAAGCATTGTCGCTTCTTTCGTTTTTCTTCCAGTTCTTCAGGGGTTAGGCGTCTAGTGTTTCGGGTATTGTAGGATGTATTAGGATTAACAGTTGAGTTTCTGTTTTGATTGAATTTGGGGTTATGGTAGGTTAATGGTGGTGATTTGGTAGTGTTTGAGGTATAAGATGGTTTAGGATAGATAGGAGTTGAGGTGTATGTATTTTGGTTCGGAAACGAAGTGGATGGTTTGTAGAGTTTCAGAGGGGTTCTAGTGGCTTGGAGGGTTGATTCTTGTAATTTGGCTAGAGATATGGCATGCTGTAGTGTTTGTGGTGTAAACATTCGAACTGGAAATTGAAGCTCAGGTTTCAAACCACAGAGGAAACAACTTACTTGTTGCGATTCAGGTAAATGAACCAAAGTCACTAAATATTCAAATTCATCTATATAATCCTGCAACGAGTCTTTCTGATATAAGTCCTTGAAGTCTGCCATTGGATCTTCAAATTGTCTTGTACCAAATTTTGTCTGTAGGCCAATTACCAACTCCTCCCACGAGTGGGGTGGTGCAAGCACGGTTCTGACAGAAATTATGGTACCAATGAAGTGCTCTACCATCCAAATACATGGTCGCCACCCTCACACGATAATGATGCGGAGTGGAGTCCAAATCAAAGAATTGCTCAGCCTTAATCAACCATGATTTTAAGTCCTCACCATCAAAGGTAGGAAATTCTAGCTTAGTGGATTTAATTGGCAGTTGATATGTGAACTGTTCTAATGTGGATGGATTGAGTCCCACTTTACCTGGAGGTGACGAACCTTCTGCTTTGTTATTCTGTGACATGGGTGATGACACTATGTTTTTTGTAATCTCCCCTACTTGTTGCGACAGGTCCTTCAATGCGTGGCCATGCTGATCCAGAATCTCCTGTTGGCGCTTAAACAATTCGGTGAAAGTTTGCATCCAGGCGTCTTGTTTTTCGGCTTGTGTCTTCTCCCATTTTTCTTGTTTTTCATTTTGTTCCTTAGCAATGTTACGGACAGCTTCATCCATTTTTTTAGAGTCTCTAGTTTCGACCATTGAAGGCTCTGATACCAATTGATGTGGGTGTGTAGTGCAATGTAAATTGTATGTATGATTGTATTCGAATTCGACAGATAATTCTCTGAATACAGAGTACTAAGAGCTTGAATACAAGCCAATGATAACTTTCATACTTTTCTCTATATTCCATTCAGATTCGTCCCCATACATATATGATGTGAGAGACTATTTGTTATAACAAATCACATGGGTTCCTTGCCACATCACCAGAATTCCATGTGCCATTACAACAGAAAATAAAAGATACGTTAACTGAAATCTACTAATACTATTAACTATGGGCTTCCTTAATTATTTATTTTGTAACTGGGCTTCACAACCCAATCAGCCACACACAAGACACAGGTCCATCTTCTTCGGTCCAGCCCAGTCCGACAACAGGACAGAAGACACACGCACGCCACAAACACAACTCACAACTCCTCATTCGAACACTCTGCAAGTCACTTTACCAAACCAAACCCTCCACGGAAGCTCTCGAGCCCTAATCCTTCTATCCACCCACATCATAATGAAAGTTTATGTCTTTACATCTATTCATATGGTATAATTGTCTTGTGATTGATTTGTGTAAAAGATTGATTATATGTTTGATTCTTGTTAGATAGAAAGAGGTTTCATCTAATAGGATAGATTTATATGGATAGAGGGATTACATGTTTTACCTAAAGGTAGGAAAGCTTTGATCATTTGCAATAAAGATTCCATCTTTATTTAAGAATCTTGATCTCGAATGCAATCTCTTATGGTGTTAGTGAGGAGAGGTCTCCATTATCTCATATGAGATTAGGAATTGATTAACTCGAGGGAGTGATCGATTTATAATGTGATTCTGCACTGTAAAGCATAAATCTTTCATTAATCAATCTTTTGTTATAAAAATTAGGGTTTAGGGTGGATCAAGATGAATGAAATGTCTTGTAGTTGATATCTATTTGTTAAAGCTATATAATTGATTCTAGGGTTAATAATTTAGATAATTAATAGTTAGAGATTAGATATTTCTTCATATGATTGGATTAAATAGTAGAAAAAGGTGATTCTAGTACTTGTTTAATAGATCCTTGTAAGATTTGTGCTCAAGCCCATGCCTTTTCACCAACTTTTTCAAGCCCATGTGGAGAAAGAAGCCACTAAACAAGAACTAGGAACATGTTTTAAGGAAATAGGGCTTTTTCCTTTTGAAATTCAACTACAAAATATAATAGTTAGGTAGTGGTGCAGTGGTGGACGTATTCTATAGTAGTGGCTTCCAGGGGTGTAAAAAAAAACCGATAAAATAGAAAAAAAAAGAAACAAAAACGTAAAACCAATTTGAAAATTATTGTTGATTGGTACGTCGATTTTAGTTTAGGAATACGATTTTTATTTTTTACGGTTTTTAGTTTTGGTTTTAGTTTATAGCTACAAAAAACCGATGATTAATCGTATATACATATAATTATTTTTAAAATATATATACAATATAATTTATACATGTTAATATTCCTTGGATTTTCATTAAAGTACTATGCTCTGTTCTATGTTTGATGGGAGTTAATGTGTCAATTGATTTGGTTTGATTTTTATTGATAATGATACATCTAAAGGCTTGTTTTTCTCCTTTTCCTTAATTTGATTTTCCTTTTTTTTTTTTTCAGCTCTTATAATATATAATAATTTAAATAAAAACTCTATGATAAAGGTTAAAAAATAAGGTTTATTGAAATTATTAATGTGATTTATTAAAACCATTATATGAAATTATTATAAATCTAAAACTGAAAAAGGGATTAATCGTTAAGGCGGTTAACTACTTATAAGTAACCAATTAAGGATCAGGATAATAAAAAATGTACCAATATGGTTAGGTTTAAAAAATAAGGTCATAGACGGTTAACTGAATTGTGAACACCCCTAGTGGTTTCTAAGTCAAGTGGATGGCAGTGTGGTAATGGTCGACGGTAGTGGAGTTTAGTGAGAGCGAGTAAGTCAAGGTCGAGAGAGAGGCAAGATGAAGAAGGGCAGAGCGAGGGTCGGTGTGAGAGAAAGAGAAGAGGGAAGAAGCAGCCTAGATCGGAGAGGCCATCCTTTTTTTAGTTTTGCCTCCCTATAAGATGTGTTGCTGAAGATTAAATTGGCCATTAATGTTGTTTCAAAAGTCGAAGGATGATTTGTTTATTATGAAATTTGGAAATTTTGATTTAAAATGAGAAGCCCATATGTTGGATTCTAGAACTTCTAGAATCTGAGTTTTTAATTGCTATACCAAAAAATTAGCTTGAAATTTTGTTTAAAGCTTGACCGGATGTTAATGGTAGATACGAGTGTTAAAGGAGATAAAGCGCATGAATCTCACGAGCCTCAAATGTCTGGCGCATGTGTTGCACGTGTTAGAACCAAAAACATGACATTAGGGTTATAGGAGATAAAGTGTGAAGCTCACACGCCTCAAATGTTTGACAAGTTTGTTGCACACATAAAGCAAAAGGATGTAACTAGCACTCAAGCGGGTATGACCCATGAGCTCCTAACTGTTTGCTGAAGTCACAACTAGCTAAGCCGAATTTGCTTCTCAGCTTAGTGAGTGTATTAAAAATGTAGTTAATATTTAAGGATATATAGATTATGATTTTTATTTGTATTATATTTATATCAAAACTACATCTGTAATTTATCTATATCATATCTGTATTGTATCAGTTTGATATGTTTATGAGTAAAACTATCAGTTTTTAATTAGTATCCGATTCTTGACAAATATCTATTTAAAAACAACAAAAAACATGGTATCAAAAAAGACCAAAATACAATGAAACAAACATACTCTAAATTGTCAGCCCTAATATGATTTAAAAGCAAATAGGCTATAAAACATGGACTTAAGTTGAAAAGATTTTTAAATGCAGCCTAACACATTAAGAAATAAATACTACACCCATGAACAAAGCTAATTTTATTTTATTTTTATTTTTATTATTTCTATTCTTTTTTTCCCTAATCTATTTACCTAAGAGGGAGTTTCCTAATTTCTAAATATTTTAATTTTTCTATTTTCCAATTTTTATTTTTTTATGTTTATTTGTTAATTAATTAATTTTAGTCCTTTATTATTTTATTCTAATTAATTTAATTAAAAATTTTTTTTATTTTCACAATTTTTTTTATACTTTTCAATATTTTACATTTTTTCATTTTTATATATTTTTAGGGAAGCAAAAATAGGACATCAACATTTTGATTTCAATTTACATGAGGAAATCATTCAATAATGTAAGAGAAGGGCAATACATAATCACACAACTTATCAACTAGTTTATTAATGAAAACTAAAATTTCTCAATATAATGAGAGATTTGATTCAAATGTAAATAACAGGAAATGAAAGTATGAAGCATAAGATAGTTAATGAAGAAAGCAAACCTATTGGTAGTGTTGTATATAATTTAAGCAATTTGTTTTATCTCTTAGATATTTGAATTATTATACATTTAAACTTATTTATGTAGCTTCACATTTCTTAGAAATTAAAGTATTTTGATTATATTGGTCTATGGAGAAGATGATTATTTTGAAATCATTGATGGTCATATGTTTTGCTTGAACTATAGAACTCAGTATAAAGATTTGAAGTCTCACTATAAGTCTATATGTGTGCTTGGAAAATATTAATGGCATACAAATGTGGATATATTATACATATTACTATACATCCACTGTAATTGATCTAATATTGTTTTGTGAGGGAGTAAAATTAGGGATTAATGACAAGTTGCAAAAAATATCTATTTATGAACCATTACTCTTCCTTTATGACAAATTGTACATATTACTCTGATGTAAAGGAAACAAAGTAGTATCGCCTATTTACTCCTACGATAGTGAAATTTTGGCATCTTTTCCAAATCAATTTTGATCTTGCAAAGAGGAATTGATATCTAGGATTTGTAAGAATGAGTTAGATATCAAGGTTTTGTTTCAACATTTCTATAATCAAACATTTCTCTTTATCAAATGTGATTTTCTTCACACCTAACATTTCATCAGAGAGGTCGATTCCAATCTCCTTTGAAACATCCTTACAAGTGTTTTCATCATTTACCGATTGCTTAGTCCATTCCTTAAAAAAAAAAAAAAAACATATTCATATGCTCCTAGGTATTGCATTGGTTTTCTCATTTCATAGCTTGTTTCTTAGAAAAGCATTCGTTGGATCTTCACTCAAGATTAGCCTTTTCTTACATTTGAAGATATCGCTTGCTCAATCCTTGGTGGAGGGTGAGCAGAGCTGAGCGTTAGGTTCTTCATCATGTTTGTATAACTTTGCACATTAGTTTTATCATGACGTTCCTAATTCTAAAATAAAAGGTATAGAAAAAAAGAAAGAAAGATTTGCAACTAAAGTACATTTGAAAAAAAACAATGAGTTTGCTGCAAATGATTGGAAAATCCTATGATTTGTTACCTTTTTAATGAGATTGGTCCTATTGTTTGTCTAACATCTCAAATTCATACACAATCCCATTGAAATTTTTAGTATACCAATTTTTATATTTATTTTTATTTTATGGGAAACAAAATCATGAGACTATTAAAAAAATAGATAGAAAGAAATGAAAAAATGGGAAGTGATACAAAAAGAAACTCTATTCGATATTTTATTTTATCTAAAAGATAAGAGGAGATTGTATGAAAAATGTAATCGATTCTTTTGTATCCTTGGGTCATTGGCCACCAATCAAACTTTCAAGTTTAATACAATATTTTAGCAATAAACAATAAATCTAAACGTAGATCTTGGTGTATTTCTTTCTTTTTTTTTTTTGGAAAGGGAGTGTGTGCGAGTTCTTTATTTCAAGAATAGATAACCCGTTTATGATAATGTAGAAATTAGCGCTAAATCATTAGCCACTTAATGAATAAATGGAAAGGAAAAATTATAAGGAACACAAAGAAATTAGAAGCTTCACCAACTAATATTAAAATATGTAAAAGTTTCCATTAATGGTCATTCAACCCACTTATTTAAAAATATAAATATGGATATATATATATATATGTGAAAGAGAGACAAAAAAATTTCTTTGCTTACTTTCTCAATAAATTTGCATGGCACTTCTATAGTGGCATTTTCCTCTATTAAAAAGATAGAATATATTGGTATTCAAGGGATAAAATTTGGAAAACGAAAAAGGAAAAGAAAAATAAAAAGAAAAGCCTACATTTGAGTTAAATGTAATTTTACAAGTTTGATCAATCAATTATCTCACTACTAAAATAAATAGAGTAATTGATATATTAATGATAAAAGCTTAATCATTTTACCATATAGGATAAGAAAGGAATTGCATTCCATTTTAATAGAAACATAATAAAGTTGCAATAAATATAACATACCTATTATAATGTCTACATGGTATAAAATATGAAATAAATAATTAAAATAAAAAAAATGTAATAATCCTTATTTTTAAATTGGAGAGAAGATAATTGGATGCACCCTTCGTAAATGACGACGAAAACTACAGTAACGGACAAGGTGTGGTGCTTCCGTGTACTGCACATTGATGTATCCATCTACAACGTGTATAGATATCTTTCCCTAATGATCAATGAAAAGCACACGGTGAAAGTTGAATTATTAAAATTTTTTAAAATTATAAATCAACAGTTATACACTTTAAAATCTTTCAAAAGTTCAACTGATATTACGTTTAATAATTTTAATTACTAATGACACCTATATTACGGCTGATTTAGAAAACATAACATTATATTTCGACGATTGATCATGCAAAATAGAAAAATAAACTTGACAAAAGAAAGAAAAAAAAAAAAGAAGAAGTTATATGTATGTGTTTTCATGGTTTTGATGTCATATTTTTATCGTTTTTAAATAGATATTTATTAAAAAATAGATATTGATGTTATAAATAGATGTAATATAAATAAAATATAAATTCAAATTAGATATATAAAATAAGATCAGGTAATCTAAACAGGATTAAGGAAAGGGTATTGATGTCAATTTATCCCCCCCTCGCCCCTCCATAAAAAGGATGATGGCCTTCCTATAAACATACAAAACATCACCCAGACGGTAGAAGCCCAATAAAATCGTCTGAAAAATCGTTGTTCATGATTATGGAGTCAATAAACAATAAACAAAAGCATTTCGTTCTTGTACACGGAGCATGTCACGGTGCATGGTCTTGGTACAAGCTGAAACCCCAGCTAGAGGCAGCCGGCCATCGAGTCACCGTGCTCAACCTCACCGGCTCCGGCACGGACACAAAGACCATATATGATATCCACGAGTTCTATGAGTATACCAAGCCATTGATGGAGCTGATGGCAGCACTTGGTCCACATGAGAAGGTTGTTCTAGTGGGTCACAGCTTAGGAGGTATGAATTTGGCACTGGCCATGGAGGAGTTCCCGGAGAAGGTGGCGGTCGCCATTTTCTTGACGGCCTTTATGCCGGATACTGTGCACAAACCGTCGTACGTACTGAAGGAGGTACATAAGAGCAACTTTAACAATGATCCTTATAGAATTGTTTAAAGTATCACATTAACATTGTTAAGCAATTTATACTTTATTTATGAATTATTTCAAATGAGTTGTGCAGTATTTTTTTAATAATTTTTTTCAATAATCTTTTACTTTAAGTGACTTAAGAAACTTATTTTTTTATGTTGTTTAATTAAACAATTTTAATATTGATTTTTGTGTGAAGAATATTATTTTATTAGTTAAATGAAGTTATTTGGTCTATGTTTTTATGCTTTTATTAGTTAAATAGAATTTCTTGTCTAGATTCTTATGCATTTATTAGTTAAATGAAGGTGATTGACCTAGGTTTTTATGTGAAACACCTTAGATAAAGATGGTTTAAATAAAGCTTGGAAAAGAAAACCTGCTAGGAAAAATAAACCTACACTGCAGATCATATGTATTCTAATAAGTTGCTTTAGTTCTTTATAATATCTTGTAATTTGAAATAAAGTTAATAAAAAAAAATAGTACCTAAATATTCATAAAAAATTAAATTAAGTATTTAAAGTTTGATTTTGAATAATTTGATATTTGAATATATGAAAAAAGTCTGTGAAAATTGGATTGGATAGTAAAATTGTTAAAATTAAACTTCAAGTATGAAAAAAATCAATAAAAATTTTATTCAGGTGCCAAATTGTTCAAAATCAAATTTGTACTTAATTAGATTTTTTTATAAAAGTTCAAGTACCATTTTTGATATTATTTAGTTGAAATATATGTCATTATTAGCTATATATATCTATATTATTTAAGTATGATTATGGTAAGGCCAAAAAAAAAAAAACAATGTGAAATATGGGGATATTATTATTATTATTATTATTATATTATTATTATTATTATTATTATTATATCAAAAGATTCAACGATTAAGGATAAATTCATTTAAGATCATAATGTTTAGATATATGGGTCAATTAAAATCACTCTTAATACGTGTTAATAGAAGAAACATTTAAATTAAACTCAAAAATTCGTCACATTATGACACATTAAATTAACTTTCCCTCAAATGTTATAACTTTTCGGTATAATTTACCCTTTATTAATATATAAAAATATATATTTTTATATTATCACTAACGCTAAATATTAAATAATATAATTCACCATTAATAATAAAAATGAATGCTTTTATGTAATTTATTTTTAAATCTATTAATATTATTATATTTATCTTCCATTATAATTGATTATGATAATAATTCCTTTGGGTCAATATCATAGTTTACAACTCAATTTTATATTTTTTTTGCAAATATATACTTGAAATTTTAAATTGTCAATTTAGATACCTAATTAATTTTTTTTGAAAAATATAAAAATACCTCATAAACTTTAAGGGTGATGCAAATTGGCCTCCTAAATTTTGAAAATATGGTTTTGACTCCATGAATTACAAACAATTTACAAATAAGAACATCCTATCCCTTTTTTTTTGTCATTATTTGTGCACACCGTACAATTTTTCAACAAAAGTACACCTAAAACAGTAAATTTTTGTACATTTTTGACAAAAAGTATAAATGTTCTTATTTATAAATTGTTTATAATTCAAAGGTTAAAAATCACATTTTCAAAGTTCATAAATCAATTCGCACCACCCTTAAAATTTATATGGTGTTTTTATATTTTATCCTAAATATTTTATTATTACCATTAATACTTTGTCTTTTTTTTTTGTTTATTGTTGTTATCTATATTATAACAGACAATGAATCATAATGCTATACTTATATTGTTGTTAACTTTTAACCAAATGTACAAATTGACATTTTAGAACTTCAATGTATAATTAAAAAAAAAAAACAAATTAAGACATAAATCACGGTATGTTCTTTTATTATTTAGGGGGTATAAAATATTATTACATGCTCAATAATTTGATACCATAAAATAAAGTGAAAGGTCACCTTTTAGCGGTATAAATAGATTCAGCTGCTCTTTTCATATGATAGAAATCATTATGTCTGTATGTATTATCTTTGAATAAGACATAAAGAAACAGTTTAGTGATATAGAGAACAGTATATGCAGATGCATACAATAAAGCATTTATTAAAAGGGATGTGGAGAAATTACTGTTCATGTAGCTAGCCCTGACGGACGACGGAGTGTTTTGGACCATTGAAAATAATGAATGAGTCCAAAAGGTTGGTCTAACTTTGCCGTATTTTTTGAAATTTTAATTGTAATTTTCCAATGATATTTTCCAAGTCTTGCTTCTAATTGGATGGTTTATATAATATCACTATCCTAACGGATATCATAAGGTCTAACCTAATACACTGTCCAGGAACCTATGCGAGGCTGCATAGGCCACATATTTCATGTTCCAATTGCAGCACTGGTCAACACAAATTGGTCTGGATACATATATATATATATATATATTGGGTGAAATGTATTGACAACTCTGTTATAAGGGTTTTTGAGTAGATTAATCATTAATCATTATCCCGTCCATATAATACCTAAATTAAGTTTGACATTCATTCATGCTTCAAGGTTCTACGTCTTATCTTATATGATTTTGGTCACGTTGCTGCATTGCAGTCGTAATGAAATTCATTAACTTGTACGATTTTGTTTCGAAAAGTAGTACTGTGGGTTGGCTCCAAAAGAAGCTTGGCTAGACACGCAGTTTTCATCCTATGGGACACCTGATCGCCCTTCAACCTCAATGTTCTTTGGTCCCTTGTTCCTGTCATCAAAGCTTTACCAACTGTCGCCATCTGAGGTACGTCACTCATTGTCCTTTCACTTGTCAGTAATTTTAATTTTATTATAACCTTATTTCTTATTTTTTTTTTATGAATAGCTATTATTTCATTTAGTACACTAAATAATGATTCCACGATGAATCTCTATTACACAAAACATTAAATATCTATTTTTTATTCAAACCTATGAATACCAATTCAATGCTGAAAGTATCTTTTTTTTTTAAATATCATTTTTAAATAAAAAAATTAATAAAGAAAAATCATATTACAACGTTATTCAATTCCTCTGTAATAACAATTCCATTACAATGTTATTCATTCAACGAAGTGAACAGACCATCACTCTTTCTCCACGTCACACACACACTCTCTCTCCTCCTACTTAAAATAGACTAATTATATATCTAGATTGTTTTATTTTATTTATATCTTATTTATATTTGAATAAAATTTTTTGTTTTTTTATCTATATTTATTTCTTAACAAATATTTATTAAAAAAAATATAAAAACGATAAAAAGAAAAAGAAACAAACAGGGTAATCGCTTCTGGGGATAATTCTGGATGGAAATGCAAAGCCAGTCAGCCTTCAAGTCCCTTTTTTTTTTTTTTTTTTTTAGCATCATCATTCATCACCGAGAAATTTATACTCGCTCCACTTAGCAGGACTCTAATTTCCCATATCCTAGAGATAATAGTAACCTACATAGCTACATTTTAAATCCACTCATAAGTATAGGCTCAATTCTTTTCGTTAAACGTATTATAGATTCGTAATATGAAATACTGATTTAAAATCTGTTAGGAAAAGGGCATTAATCATTACTAGTCCTCTACTAAATTACAGTAAGATGGATCCTTCCTCCACAATAGATTATAATTTATTTCATGTTGATAAAAGCATTTGAATCATATTGATCTCCCAATGTCTAATGGTTTCGATCACATTTAGGTTTCTTTTCATAGCAATTACAAAAATAATATGACAAAAAATTTATATATGGTTAGAAACTAGTACAGATGTTAATAATTCACACATTTTATATTTGTCCAAAAACGGATGCAGGATTGAAAGATATGGCCAATCATCAATATCATCAGAATTATTAGATCCATGCTACTATTGTATAGAAAAAAAAAAGCACGACCTTGCAATATTAAATTAATTAAAAAAACAAAGTCTAACTTATCACCTTTTTTAGTAATAAAATCATCTATATTAAATTTTTATTAATTTTTCAAATCAAAAGACAATTAGTGAGTTAATGATATTTAATTATATTAATATTAAAATATTATGAAATAGTATTTCTGAATATATGTATTTATAAAAATAATAGGGAATACAATCATGCAAAATTAAATTAATAAAAAAAATAATGAAAGAGGCAAGAAAATGAAAGGAGAACATAATATAATGATATGTAATTAGCATGACACCAATTATACAAAGAAAAAAGAAGTTACAAGCGAAAAGTGCACTATATATCACATATAATAAAAATTATAACATTGTCACACATGAGAGCAATAATGGTAGAGTTTATGTTTGCGTGATAATAATAGTAAAACATTGTATTTCAATTAAAAAATGTTAAAAGTTTTTGATATTGATTATGAATCTATGGCTCATGCCCTCGGAAAAAAAAAAAAAAAAAGATTAGTTTTGAAATTCAATGTCATAGCTTAACTTATGAATGATTATATCTATATAATTAAAGTAAGAGAAATTATTTTGGTGCCTTTAATCTTATATATTTTAACCCACAAACCCTTAACTTCCTTTTTTGCTCTTTAATTAATACCCACTCGTTCCTTCTATTCTCTCCAAAGCTTGCATTAAAATTTAGAGGAAGAAAGGACATCATGTTATATATAAAACATTTTTTAAATGAAATTCTAGATAGAGTTTTTTAAGTCAAACATTTTAATATTTTAACATAAAATTTATTTTTTTTTTAATTAATTTTTTTTTATAATTTGGTATATTGAATTTGTACATGCAATGCAATAGAATCCTGCCAGTAATTGATTGCTTCCATAAAATGAAATAAAAGGGAGAGAAAGAATAAATAGAAAAATTTACTATTTATTATTATTTTGCAAAAAAAAAAAATTAAATAGAGCATTCACATCTTTAAAATAAATTATATATGAAAAGATCTTTGTTTTTATTATAAGAAAAGAGAAAATGGAAAATATACAATCAATTTTAGAAATTATAAAATTTAAATTCAAAAACAAAAGAAAATTCAAATCTCAACCTGCTTGTTTAGGTGAAAATAAAAAAAGAAAACAATCTAATGCATTATCATGCTCTAGTTTCCAAGGGCAAGAATCAATTTAATGCTTAGTCCTTTTTTCTTTCCTTTTCTTTTTTGCCCAGCTGTAATTCTTAGGGCTCATATGCTGTTGCCAACAATTCTTTATTAAAGCAACAAGTTGGGCTGGGGGGCTAGGGCCCTTTCCTTAGGGTCCCCGGGCCCGTCCCCGCATGTGCCTATGAAGAACGTTATAAGAAACATT